>JAFVLL020008412.1:0-106687 GCA_021397915.2 Tor tambroides
GAGTGTGTGTATGTGTGTGTTTGGATAAAACAGCTAATCCCCAGGCCACCAGAACGCAATATCCTGTCAGCCAGATTCTCATTTCCTGTCTCTCTGTGGCAGGGCGAGAAAAAAACAAAAAGACGCGTAGAGGGGGGACGGGGGATTCGTTGCCCCAGAAACAGAAGATACGGCAGCCCTGTTTGAGGATATCTATGGCATTCTTCCTATCTCTCCCCCTCCCGCTTTCATTTTTTGCCGTTCTTCTTTTATTATCTCAGATTTAATAAAGCCAAGGTGAGCAGCTTGTTCTGCCATGAAACATTTATTAGCCGTCTGTAATGAAATTGTTGTGCGGGAGGCGAGGTGATGGAGACTCATCACACATTATGCAAAAACAGTGGCAATATCACAAGAGGAGACACCTCGAGCTCATCTCTCCTCTTCCTCTGTCAACTTCCTCTCTCCACCTCTGTTTGTCACCTCCATGGCCTTCTGACATCCCATGAGCTCTCCTTCACTGTCCGCTCTTTTCTCCCTCTATCATTGTCTGATACGTACACTCTGAAAAATGAAGGTTCTTTATTGCCATCCATGGTTCCATGAAGAACCTTTAACATCCATGGAATCTTTCCACTCCACAAAAGGTTCTTTACCAGTGGAAAATGGTTCTCAAATGTTCTTCACACTAAGAAACAAGTGGTTCTTTGAAGAACTGTTCACTGAAAGGTTCTTTGAGGAACCCAAAATGGTTCTCCAATGGCATTGCTGCGAAAAAAAACCCCTTCTTTATCAACCTTTATTTTTGGGGCTTCAATGGGAACGTCAGGCGTGTTTTCCAAAGGCAGTAATGCAGGCAAGAACTACCACGTGTTTATGCCCTCATCTAAAACACCATGTAAACATATTCATCAACAGGACTACACACATGAGGTTATATGTTTAAAACCAAAACTGCACTCTTAAAAATTAAGGTTTCAAAAGGGGATATTTGCAGTGATAGAAGAACCATTTTAGGTTCCCCAAAGAACCAATGAACAGTTCTTAAAAGAACCATATTCTCTTAGTATGGAGAACATTTTGAACAACCTTTTGTGGAATGGAAAGATTCCAAGATTCAATGCCAATAACAGACCTTTATTTTTAAGAGCACTTTTAAAAATAAAGGTTCCAAAAGGGTGTTTTCATAGTGATGTCATAGAAGAACCATTTAGGGTTAGGTAGAACCTTTCAGTGAACAGATCTTAAAAAGAACCATTATTTTTTATTTTAATAATCTAAAGAACCCTTTTTCCCCCCACATTTGTAATTGAAATGTTCCATGGATGTTAAATGTTCTTCATAGAGCCATCAATGCCAATAAAGAACCTTTATTTTTTTAGAGGGTAGGTTTGGGGTGGTTCAGTGTCATTGATCTTAAAGCAGAAGCTGGAGGTTCATATTTAGAAGGAGTGAGTGGCTCACCACCATGATGACAGAATGTTGTGTGTGGTTGCCCTTGCATTAAAATGCAGTTATTAAGGTGTTCTAGCTAGTTGTTAAGTAGATGTTTATTGCTAAATCTGACTTGGGTCCTTTTTTGTTCATTTCATCATCAAACAAGTGAACAGTGTGAATCTGATTGCTCAGAAAATTAATACCATTGAAAACTTTGGGGTTGGTAAGATGTTTTTGAAAGAAGTCTCCTATGCTCACCAAGGCTGCATTTATTTGACCATAAACACAGTACAAACAGTAATATTGTGAAATATTATTGCAAATATTGCATTTATTCCTCTGAATTTTCAGCATCATTACTCCAGTCTTCAGTGTCACATGATCCTTCAGAAATCATTCTAATATGCCGATTTGAGGCTCAAGAAACATTTCTCATTATTATCACTGTTGAAATCTGTTTCCCTACTTTTTACATTTTTTCAAGATTTTTTTTTTTTTTGATGAATTGACATTTTCAATAGCATAACATTTATTTGAATTAATTCTGAAATCTTTTGTGACATTTTTACTCTCAATGTGACCAATTCCATGTGATCTTGCTGAATAAAACGATTCATTTCTTATTAACCTCAAATGGTACACAGCACAACACCAATTAGATCAAACTGACCCACAAAAAGTCCTGCTGCTCATAACTGGTTTGAACAAAAACCCAGATGTGCATTAAAGAGATAGCTTCAATCGACTGTTGCTTTATTGCATTGTGCCTGATTGTACTGTATATGCCACAATTTAAGTACAGTATGAATGATAAAACTAATGCCTTTAGCAAGCACTATTGACTCTGTAAAGAATCCAAGGTACAGCAGCATCCTACTCCAGAGCCCATGTGTCATATTCTTGTCTGACAGTACAACAACTCTCTAACCACAACACAGCTTGTAGTCATGTCTAAAAACATAATTAGCAGCGTTCCCAATCAAGACCCCTCCACCCCCCTCTCCTTTCCCACAGACACAAAGAGACAGCGAGCAGAGAGATGATTAAGCGAAAATGTGGGATAAATGGAGAGATAAACTGATTGGTGTCATCACAGCTATAAATCTCAACAAGTAGGAAATGAAGTTTGGAACAGAAATATTATTAGAAATCAGACAGTGATGGACGAGCTAAAGGAGAGATGCACAGGGAGGAAGAGAGACCGAGGAAAAGAAAGGTGAAGATTTCGGTAACCATCAACCGAAGTGCTCCTAATAATGACTCCAACTGAAGATTTCGGTAGAATGGTATTACTGTAAATGACAAACTAGAAAATTTTATTATTATTCATATTCTGTTTCCGGGTCCAAACCTCTAGTAAGAATACGATCTAAACAGCCGCTTATGAGCACTCTTTATTTATAGTATATCTTAAAGCTAAGCTTTTCAGAAAAGATGAATCCAACTGGCCAACTGAGATAAAGGTTAAGATCATGACTTTTCGGTATTACAACATAATGTGATCACTATTTGATTTTGGGATCTGATGGGTTGTTTGGACCCAGAAATGATGACATGTGACGTCAGACTTAAGCGAATGGAAGTGAAGGGAGCTGATTTTTGCAAAAATGTGGAGGTTATAGATTTATACAAGCACTAACGTGTGTATTATTTGAGTTTTCGTTATTGTTGTTGTAAAATTGGATATAGCTTCACATAGAAAATGTTTGCAAGGAATGTTTTCCTTTTTTACTATTTTACTGTTTACATCTCAAACAGTGGATATTTTAACATTTACTGGTTTGCCCAGTACACAATACACCATCACTGTAACTCCGACCTCTACTTTTTAAAAAAAAAAAAAAAAAAATGAAGGGGCAACTGGAAACTAATTTTTGCATTAATCAACATTATGCCAACATATGCTGTTGAATGAGCCTAACTGAATCCAAAAATTCTGGGTCCGAAATTGATCTGAAACCATATTCGATTCGAAATATTCTGGTAGTATCGAGTATCAATTTTGTCTCACATGTTTTTCATAAAAATCCCTATGATAAATTGAAATCCTTGACTTTTGATTACAGACTTTGATATTTTGGCACAGTTCAAGACACTTTTGAGACTTTTTCTAAAATTCTAAAAGACACATGATATTACTGAGTCTTTTCTCAGGAGCAAAGTCTGAGAAGCATGAGACTTCAGCCGTAATCTGAATTTAGAAACAAGTGAGATATTAAAGAGATTTCATTCCTGATTTTTCGTCATTACTAGCATCTCTTTACACACTGGGGGCTATTTTCGTTCTGTTTCCCACCCCGCAGAGTGATCTATTAAACTTGGGGCATCTTAAATATCCGCTCCCCTGTCTCCGCTCTGATAGGCCTCCGAGACCCTCGCTAGTCTAATTTTCTGCCAGGGATCCAGGCACCGTACCCTGGGGCTGAGAGCCTTTATTGGTCTGGGACTGGTTTCACTAGGCTGGGCTGCGTGGTTATCTGATGGATGTGTGTGTTGAAGTCAGCCAGGAAGACAGTGATGGAGAGAATTTGACCATTTCAGGGATGTTAGCAAATGTTTGTGGGTTTAATGAATAGGGCTTTGGCTTTGAGTTTTGTTTCGGTAAGTGTTGCTTGAACGAGTGAAAAATGAGTAGTTAATGAAACATTAAGAATCGTCATACAGTTGGGATCTTTTAAGCTGATTCTGTATGCATATTCATTGTCTTATTGTGTACATTATTTCAAGTGAAAAATGTCTGGTCTTATTCATTTTTAATTAAAATTTCATCTGAAATCAATCCTTTTTTACAACACCTTAGATTTTTGCTATTTAACATCCACTTTTGTGATCCGAAGTTGACATTAAATGAAGTGTACCTATTTTCTAAATGCATGTTATTGTGAACGAATCCTTCATGCATATGATTCCATTAAAAATGGAAATGAAATGACAGACTTGTTTTTGGTTGATGTATGCCAGACTTCTCATTTAGTCTGGTTCACTCACATACAAGACTCACCTTACATTTTTTTTTCTTTTTTGATAATTCATTTGACTCAGACGTACATTATAGTACGGAAGAAAAGAGCTGTTGCTACTTCCATTTCATCATGACTTTAATTTGCGATAAAAAAACTGCCCTACATGGAAAAAAAGTCCTTGCCCTACATATTTTTTCTCATTGAATACACTGTTTCACTTGGAAACACGTCATAATATGAAACCAAAATGAGCTGTGAATGCCATTTAATGTTGACTTTAAGTGCACGGTTAAAAAGAACCTTTAACACTCAAAGAATCTTTCATTCCACAAAAGGTTCTTTATAGTGGAAAAAGGTTCTTTAGATTACTAAAATGTTCTTCACACAAAGAAAAAAGAAAGGTTCTTTTAAAAATGTTCACTCAAAGTAGGGCTGTGGAATTAATCAAAATACAGTTTAGATTTCGACCTCCAACGATTATGAAAATACAATAACTGAGATAAAACGATTATTGCACCCAATTCCGCCCCCTTTCCAGCGGTGCGCTTTCGCTCCTCCATAAAAGGCCAGTTTAACATGCAAATCAGTAAAATCATGTAATGTGAATTTTTCAAAATGGGACGTGCTTGATTTAGTTGATTAGAATTCATAATTTTAAAAGCGCGAAAGAGCACATGCGCTGTTCAACAGAAGGCTTTCTGTGCATGCGCTCAGAGACGGAACAAAACACGGACATGTAACGTAAAGTCATCTTTCAGCTTGAGGTGCGCACCTAAATTGTCAAATACATGCAAAAATGTGTCAAAATGTGGCACTTAGTGATTATTCAGGCAAACCCTCGTCGGTTATGTAATAAATGAACGTAAACAGTTGAGGATGAAAATATGTGTGTAACGGTAAATTAGGTCCGTGCGGCTCATAAAGTGACAGCGGGCTATTCCTGCGGCCGACTGTGCTTAATATTAATCAAACAACAAAAGACAAAGACAAAATCACTCACTGCTTTTGACTGAAGGACTTTTGTAGCTTTAATAAGAAACAAAGGAAGTTTAATTCTTACAGTGAAAATTATGCTGTTTTATTTTACATTAGATTATTCAATTTCTGTAGTAGGCTGTTAACTGAATACTTTAGACTTGCATTAAATAAAAAAAAAAAAAAAAAAAAAAAAAACTTAAAGCACAGTTTGTTTCATTTGTATCTTTTTTATTCTATTGTATTTGTCCTTTGCTTTTTATTACTGATATTGAAATGAATTAAACTAATTTTGAGGACTTTTTTTTAAAAGTTTACTAAAATTAGTTACCCTGGTATTCTGCTGTGGTATTGAGAATTGTGACATTTCGCTGGTCTCTTAAATGTAGATGTCATTGCAACCTTATTTACAGAAAATATATTTGAGATATATCGCTATCTTTAAATAAATCATTCATATAAAGTTTTGGTCATATGGCCCACTCATAATCGTGTTAAATAATCGTGATTACAATATTGACCAAAATAATCGTGATTATGATTTTTGTCATGATCGAGCAGCCCTAACTCAAAGGTTCTTTGAGGAACCAAAAAAGGGTCTTCTAGGCATCACTGTGAAAAACCTCTTTTGGGACCTTTATTTTCAGGAATCTGGCTATTTCTACTTCACCTAATTTTTGCCGATGTATTGATTCAGTTATGTGAAATAATATTTTGCTAATTTAATGTAACTAGAAAATGTACATGTTTCCATATCAAACATGTTTTTTACGTTACCTGACGATACATTTTTACAGTAGAATGTCAGCACATTTTTGCCCAAATTCCATTTTCAAAGATCCCCTGGTACCCCAAAAATGGAGCACACACCTGCTGTAGATGAAGCACTGGTAAAGGGGCAGAAGTGGTGGGTGCTGACGGACAGACAGCGGAGAACACAGGAGATATTGTTGTGGATTCACTCAAGGTCACCCACACAAGAGTGTGCCAAGTCTCTTCCATAAATACACCAAATACCACGCTGCAGCCTCAATATTCACAAACAATGTCTGCAAACCAGACATTTGCATCCAAGCACAACAGAAATGCTTATACCTTTCTTACTTTCTTTATTTACGGAATGAGAAAAACTTAAATCTCTTAAAGAAAAACTCCACCATATACTGAAAAAAGGCTGAATGTAAATGATAAATGAATTCAAGCAATACAAATGGACCAAGCTCAAGGGAATAACAGCACCAGCTTGCAAAAGAACAGTTTCACTGTGCTCTGATCCCAGAACAGCCATCTCATCTGTAATCGTTGATCACTTTTACCCTCATTATGACATCCTTGCTGCAAGCACCCATGCAAAACAATGATCAAATCTATGGTCCTATTTTTCCTCAACGGTGTGAAGAAAAGCAGTTAGTATGGTAATTTCATACCCTGAAACACTCCTGGATCTCATGTGATTATCTTTCCGGGAACATATATAGAATTATTTTATATTCCCTTTGGGAATTCTTCCTGCTAACTTTTCTTTTATTCTCTCCTGTCCGTCAGCAACAGAGGGAGTGTCCACACTGCTCGACGGAGTGTCTGACACTTCTCACAACAGTGATAACAGGCCACAGACTCGTCCTTCAACTGTCCGCACTGGGAAATTTTGGTTTCTCGGAATCTCCCTCTGACCCAAACTGATACAGAATGATTCATCAGCGAACCAGCTGTTAAAGGGAGAGTTCATTCAAAACTTTCAATTCTGTCATTATTTACCCGTCATGTTATTCCAAAGACTTGGTGTACATGAACTGTTGTTTTGGTTCTTCAAATTTGTTTTCCACAGAATTAAACAGAATTTGGGTTTGGAATAAGATGAGGGTGAGTAAACAGATACGTTTACAATAATCTGATTGCAATCAGACTGAAAAGCCTTTATGTGAACACATGTAAAATCAGATTGAAATGGGTGGTTTAAACCTGAAATAAACCAATCAAAAGGAAAACACAAAGCATGTAAATGCTTAAATCTATTTTCTCAGTCGGATTCAAAAATACCTTTGGTGTCGCTGCTTATGCGTATTTAGTCTTATGAACTAATCAGTGCAAGAGACTGAATATTTAATAAATATTCACAAAAAAGCTATTTTTGGCTTATATATCATTGTTCCTTATTTCCTTCAAGGCAAAAATGACAGTTATACTCACCGTAGCTCTGCATGTGCTGAGGTTTTGTTTGGAATACATGTAATACACACGTAAACAAATATGTGAACTGAACTGCAATATTTAGGTTTCACATAAACTGAATTTTCATAATCTGATTGGATTCATTCCGATGTACGAAAATTAGTAAACACACCTAATGATGATAGAATTTCCTTTTTTGGGTTGAACTGTCTTTAAGAAACAGATTCGAACCTACAACATTCATCATACATCAACTAAACCTACCGTCACCAATATTTAACTACACATTCGATCGGAAATTGAGCCTTCACAAAGACCCGCCCCCCTTCGTTAATGTTGCTACGTCCGACAAGCCACGCGGAGCAAAGAGGAAACTGACAACACGCCGACAGACAAGACAGAACAGGTTACTTTAGGTATTAAACAAAGTCTCAGCTTTCAAATTTAGTAATTTAAGAAATTCAAACAATAAATACCATTTTGTGGCTCTTTAATATGTCATGACAGATCACTATAGTGCCTCAGTTCAAGCAGTACATGAATCGATCATCTCTTCCTCTTTACTAGTTATAGCACAAAATAAACATGAAGGAACATCAGAAGGTATTTTGTTTCAAGCGCGGAAAGACGTCAATACACAACATTTTTCAAGTTCAAGTCCACAGACATTAATCTACTATCCTGTCTGTCAGACAAAATGGCAGATTCGGCGTTATGATTGGTCAGGTCACTTGCCTGTGAAAGGTCAATTCTGGTAACACTTTATTTTACAGTGCCCTTGTTATACATTATATGTATTTACTATAGTAATACAGTACACTATAATAACTACAAAACATCAACCAATCCTAAATTTAACCTTAAATCTATAGTACGACAATAAATATTACGGTAACACTTTATTTTACAGTGTACTTGTTACACGTTACATGTACTTACTATTATAATAACAATAAATTGTGCACAATTACATGCAACTAACCCTAAACCAAACCCTCATCCTAACCCTAACCCTACAGTAAGCACATGTAGTTAATTAATATTACTCAGTACATATGTATATTTACACTGTAACAAGGACACATTAAAATAAAGTGTAACCCTCAGTGTGTAATTACATTATAATTGCAATATCCTAAAATAAAGTGTAACCAAAGTTCCTTATATTCCACTAGAGAGCATGAGCATGACAGCATGATCAGAAGATCAACACACCCATGAGGCATCTGCAGAGAGATTAGGGGAATGTTCTGATGTACTTCATGTTAATCTACACACTCTCTGCCATACTAGGACTTTGCTGGAGTGTATAAAGGCACACGGTGCACATTGAACTGTCTTACTTCTCGTAATCATGCTTGCAGTAAAGCAGGCGGTCCCGATAGTAGCAGGTCCCGCTCAGCGCGCTGCGACACACTGCACACTTGACACACGTCTCATGCCAGGACAGTTCATTGATGCGCAGGAGGAAGCGGTCCGCGATGGGAGACTCGCACCCTGCACACACCTCACCTCCTCCCACGTGCTCTGGTGGAGAAGAACAGAACAGGTGTCAGCTGACAGGACACAAACCAACGTGCCATGAGGGACTCCAGACACACATTACAGCACTGATATTAATCTGGAAAGATTAAGAAATGAGAAATGAAGAATAAGAGTCTCACCATAAGGTGTGGCGGAGGGGGCCTGCTGAAGACATGATTGGTTTTCTTCTGTTTTCATTCCGCTCCTTCCTTCTTTGGAGTGCTGACTGAAAAACAACAACGTAACAATGACTTACATATAAAGACAGTAATCAGTCGTATGAATCAAAAAAAAAAAAGACAGCAATCAGTCTGCGTTAATATGGAACTATTGTAAGCTGCTTGTAACTGCTCAACGTTATGATCAAATTTATATTGACATGTAATATGGGGTAAAAAGCACACTGTAATAATCTGTGAGGAAATAGAGCATCATTAGTAAAAGCCAAAATCAGGTCCGGTATGGGCATGGTATTTAAATGTGCATGGTAAATATGATCATCTTAATTTAAAAAAGAAATTCTTTAAATCATGTTTTGTTAAGTTACAAATTGTCTTTTAACTTACGTGGAAAGGGGTGTTCCCAGAATTCCTTTAACGAAGCATCGTATTTATGTTTCATTTAAATATTCATATTTGTTACCGGTTATGTAAAGGAGTGTTTTAAATTGCATTGTATGTAGTTTAGTTCATGTTTACTGCAGTATTTTAGTCAAATGTGTAACAGTTAAGGTGTTTTGTATTCGTGTCAGTGTTTTTGTTATCAGTCGTCACGATTGCTGAAGAAGCCAGTTTTGTTGTCAGTTTTTCTCATTAGATTTTACAAAAGAAAAAATATTTTAATATGGCGAATATGTTGGTGTATACATGATTTAACGACATGGAAAGTCAGAAACAGCAGCCTACAATATTACATGTAATCTCATAATGCTTGGAAAAATGTCAAGTTTTGCATCGACGCTGCCAAGTTTGTTATTTTACCATAAATGTAACATTTATTTAAAGTGTAGCCTACACTCTTTGAAGAAAAGACATAACTTCTTTTATAATTATCTCACTCTATAAAAGGTAAAGTGTTTAACGCATGTGTATGAGCAGGACTCGTGCAGGTGAATTGTCCGGTATAAGGAGCGCGGCTTCGGTAGCCATATTTACGTTCACAAACGCTTTGGTAGCTATTCGGCAAAAGGAAACAACGCAAAAAAAAAAAAACAAACAAACAAAAAAAAACACCCATCAAATATTTCCCGGTCCAACGCCGCCGCCATCAGATTTAAAACAGGAAGCCTATTGCCTCAGAAATAGCCTAATAACAATAATGCTTTGATTATTGACTCACTAAAGTAATTTGATATGACTACAAAACTTTGAAGGAAAAAAAAAAAAATCAAAATCTTTATTTACTGCCTGCTTTGTTGTATTTATTATTATTATTATTATTATTATTATTATTATTATTGATGGCGGTTAAATTATGAGGCTAGGCAAATGTTATCACCACGTTTATTTCTGCTTATCAAAAATCCCTTTTCCTGGAAATTTAAAGTTGCATTTGAACTATTTTTTCCTCATAGCTGAAATCACACACTGCGTGTCTCATCTCTTTGTCCATTAATAATGCGGTTAATTGCATGAGTTGATTATTAAAAATACGGGAGCTAATAACGGGCCATCAGTCTCAATGAGGAATAATCACTGTGACATTCGCGCTTAAGTGGAAGCATGAGCATTTTATATACACATTTTTAAATTTAATTTATTTATTTATTCATACGGAGCTATAGGTGTTATCGAAAATATAGGCCTATTTTAATACTCTCTTTTAACTGTACGTGGGCTACAAGCCCAAAAGAGAATAACTGATTGCGGCTGATCTAGACCAGTGTTTGAATGAGGAAAAAAAAATAATAATAATAATAATAAAAAAAAAAAATTAACCGATCATTCCAAGTGTTTCAGTAAGTAGCATAGCCTAAACACTCATTATGACTCTAAACTGATGCAATTTGATATTGATAATTTAATGATTTGATATTTTGATGCGCATTCATTTTGTTTAAATTAAAATGTAGTGTTAATTTACAAACGCAGATGCTCCATAACAAGAAATGTAAGTGTTCCGTTACGTGATATAAAGTGCAAACGTAAATACGAACAATATTAATTTTACTTGGGGTATGCTGTGAAATAGCGGCGCTATCGATTATGATGTCAGTTTGATCCTTTTTTTTTTTTTTTTTTTTTTTTTTTTCACGAAACCAAACCATTTATTAACTTACAGAAGCTAAATTGTGCCTGTAAGTACCGTACAGAGTTAACTCATTTTTAAAATCTGACATTTTATATTTTCTGCACAATTAAACACTTTATTGAAAAGACGTCCTTGTGGGAAGTTTAGATTTTTGTAAATGTTGTTTTTAAAATTCTGACACTCGTCCGTGATTTTCCCTATCAGCTGACCCAAGCTGAACTCACAAAATATAGGCTATAAGGTTTTACTAAATACAGACACGGCACGCCTATTAACGTATCAGACAGAAGTATGATGCAAATAAATGAATGTATAAACTCATTAACACCAACGCAGCAAAACTTCGCATTTCTGTAAAAAGTCGCAGATTAGCTACAGTAGACACTATAAGCTATACGTATGTAAAAGCGTAAAATATTATCATGCAGAACACACTAAGAAAAGTTCAGGTATCAATAGTGTCATATGTAATCTATTAGATGACAGCAGGTGATGTTCAGAGTACCTGCTTATGCGTCCCGTGCACTTACCTAGTGCTGAAACACACTCCTCCTGAGATTTCTGTTGGTAACATCAAAATACCTTTGAAGAAGAGGACGGGCACCAGTGCTCCAGAAGCCAAACTTTAGTGTTATAGTCCAAAATGCACACAGTGGGGCAAAAGCATTGCCCAGACTGTGTGTGTGTGTGTGATGTTCAGGCGCGAGCTTTATGTGATGGAGTGAAGTCTCGGGCTGCGCGCGCACAAAGAATGACTGCTGGAGGAGGGAAACATCAAGGAGGGGTGCAAGAAGATGAAAAGAAAAAAAAAAAAAAAAAAAAAAAATACATGGGCAAAGTAGATTTGGCCTGTTGTATCTGGCAACGAGTATCTCGCTCTTTCTGCTTCAGAGAAACCGTTTATTTTCTAACTGATGCTGTTTTAAACAAATAGATTGACAAGTTCCTTATATCATAGCCTATAGCCTAATAATCTCAGATTTTAGGTAAAGATCAATAGACTTAAGATGAAAGACATATTTTGAGCGTAGGCTAATGTTGGTGTAAGTTACAAGCAATGAGTGTTCAAGATGTAACATGTCATTTATACTGTTGAAATCAGCCACCATTCACCATAATGTGCGTTAGACTAAATACATTATCAAATGTATACTTTATACTTGTATTCATATACAAACACTTAGAATATAGCCTTTGATTAACACAGAAATCGTAGGTAATAACAGAAGTAAACTGTACATTTATTATATAGCTTATTAAGAGCTACAGTGGAATAATACTTACTTTATACAGGTCTGCTGACAAAACTGTGTCTAATAAGGACGTTCAGGTAATTTTTTGAAGTAATTAAAATGCCCAATTAAGAGCTAAATGGTTCTAACTCTAAAATGTCGTCAAATGCATTGCAGGTCCATGCGCATCGCGTCTGCCATCTAGTGGCCAAATCGTGCCACCAGCCTATTATTACATAATTCTGCAGAGTTTAGCTTCAACACCAATCAAACACACCTGAACAAGCTAATCAACGTCTGCAGGATTAGAAAGTTACAGGTAGGTGAGTTTGAGGTTCAAGTTAACTGAAAGTGGACCGCGAGGGCTAGACCTCAGAACCCTGGGCTAAAGTTACAAATAATAAGCAGGTAAGATTGACAATTACATAAAGTGATCAGGCCCTGATGTGGTCTAAACAATAATTTCCCTCACTGATAATAATAAAACGTCTCACTGTGTGTTTTTCAGCCCAATAACTCCTCAGTGGCCAGTTACTCTTGTTATTCAGATGTAAATTATTGTCCAGTAGTCCAGTTTAAGCGACGATTACGGCGATATCACGTGGTAAACGTTACTTTCCTCAACGGTGTTCAGGATGGACCAATCACTGGTGTTTGCGATAACTAGATTACAATTTTATTATTATTAAAGATTCATTCTTTAATGAATTGAAAGAAGACTGCTGAGGCGAATTTCAGTTCTCGTCGGAAATCGGATAACAGTTAGGCTACCATTGAAGGCGATATGCAAGAACTTGAATTTATGACATTTTTAACTATTAACTAGTTTCCAACTTTAAAACTAAAGACCTATTAAGCATTACAAACATAATATTCAAAAGTCAGTACAGTGTAGAGCTCTATAAAGCTACTGTACTAGCCTAGACAAAATCGGACTGAAATATTTAAATATTATTGAGATTTATAAAATATAAAATGCTGAAAACAAAGACGCAACGTTGGTTAAATATGTAAACATACTAAAAATAATGTGGTTTTAAAGAATCTGAAATCAGCAAGTAGCCAGTTTTTTGTTTTGTTTCAATATATTGCATATTCATCCCCAATGGACTCATGATTCAGCATCAAACATCTATACAAGACAGGCTTGTCTATGTATCTCAGATAAACACAAGTAAATCTGTGCCAAATTTCCAGTGAGAATGGGAACTACCATCTGTACTGTGATTTAACTGCACCGTACGTCATGTGCCACAAAGCAGGAAAACTAAAAATGTACAGTTGTACTAAAAATACTTCACAGCCCGAAATGGGATGTACTCCAGTGAATTTAAGGAACCCCAGAAGTTAAGTAAACACTGTCTCAGTCACTGTCAAACAAAATGGAGCTGCTCGCCCTTCCCTGAATCACTGCGTTTAAGCTTCAGTCCGGACAGAACCTTTTGGGCCATTTTCTCCTCCGTCGGACGCCTCCTCAAGGATCGGATCAGGCGCTCTCTCCCTCCCAGGGTGTTGTTTGATTGGTTGGTATTTCGTTTTCCCATTTGTCCCACATGTTCTTTAACTGAAGAAGCTACAGCTTTAACCCCCTCATCCGATACAGTCCTTTTAACCCCTGTATGACGTGCAGTCTGACTCTCAGGGGTGTATGCAGTCTTATTCTGCGGGACGGGGGTGTCGTGTAATCGGCAGTGAGTTTTTATTGGGGTCTCGGGCTCAGGAGAGGAGCTTCGACTGCTGTCCGAGCTTATTGACACAAGTCCTTCCCTGCTCCCAGAATTTTCCTCGTCCCGTGACTGAGAGCCTGCTTTGCGTAATTGCGCTCCTGCCGATCCCTGCCTGTGGTACTTCACTGGCTGCCTGCTGAAGTGAGCCCTCGACTGAGTTTGTAATTGACTTTCTGCAGCCTGCTCCAAATGCTCCTGAGGAGATGCTGTTGCCCTCATAGCCAGGACTAGAAGAGAAACGATAAAAACCGGACATTTATTAACAACCATATCATAGAACAAAACTTTACATTTGATTGGTTTCTTTTTTCTAATTAAAGATTATATATAGATTATAATCAAAATGATTTTGATTATATTTAGACAAAAAAACATTTGGTTACACTTTAAGGTGTCCTTGTTACAGTGTAATTATATATTTAAGTGCTGAGTAATATTAATTAAGTACATGTACTTACTATATGGTTAGGATTAGAGTTTAGCTTTGTGTTACTTGCATGTAATTATGCATAATTTATTGCTTTATAATAGTAAGTACATGTAACATGTGTAACATGGACACCTTCAAATAAAGTGTCATCAAGCATTTATTTGAGCATCTTATAGTAATCAAAAGTTTGACTGAAACAGCTTTGCTTATGACAGCAGGAAGGAAATTTACTGGCAATGCTACAAAAACACAGATTGCGCAAGCAGCCAGCTGATATTGAATGTCAATGTTTTTCAAAGCCCGCCTACCTGCTCTCTCATTGGCTTCTGGGCTCAGCTGGTCCATTGCTTCATTGGATGATGACTTGTCAGAAATATAACCCTCACTTGATTCTCTCTTGATAGTGCGATTCTGTTAAAATGATAAAAATTTTAACAGCCAATATGGCAGAAGGATCATTTCAATTTTTAAATTACTGTTAAATTATAATATTTTATTTTAGTATTATTTTGTAAATAAAGTCTCAGTGAATTTAAGATTTCTAATTTGTTAAAACTTGTTACATACATTATCGTTTAAAAGTTTGGGGCCAGTAAGATTTTTTTAAAGTCACTTTTATTCAGAAAGGATGCATTTAATTCATCAAAAGTGACTGTAAAGAAACTTAAAATGTTACAAAATATTTCTATTTCAAATAAATGCTGTTTATTTGTGCTTTCTATTATTAACTGAAGAATTAAAGAATTAAAAAATGTATCATGCTTTCCAAAAAAATATTAAGCAGCACAACTGTTTTCAACATTGCTAATAATAATAAATGTTTCTTGAGCAGCAAATCAGCATATTAGTATGACTTCTGGAGGATCGTGTGACACTGAAGACTGCAGTAATGATGCTGAAAATTCAGCTTTGACACCACAGGAATGAATTACATTTTTAAATATATTCAGTGAGAAAACATTTATTTGAAATTGCAATAATATTTCACTATATTACTGTTTTTACTGTATTTTAAATAAAATAAATACTATTTTGTTGAGCATAAGAAAATTCATTCAAATGCTTTGTTTTTTATTTTGTACTGTTCTCTTTTGTACTGTTCAGTTTTACAGCAATAGAATTATTGTAAAAAGATTATATATATATATATATATATATATATATATATATATATATATATATATATATATATATGCAGGTCAGTGTTGGTAATTAAATATACTAGTTCAGTTCTACAGTATTTGTGAGAAACTATTTGCAGCTAACTACTAAATCTTAACTTGTGGAAAACCTTGACCTTTTGACCTTTTGTTTTGGTACTCACTAATGAGAAATTCTTAGATGGTTAAACTGTTCCAGTTAGAGGAGACTAGTCTAATAGCATAACTGTTAGCATCCTCCAGGCTTTCCTGTAGTAAACAACTCGGTGAGGAGCTAAAGCAGAGAGCAACAGGGGTAAGGCTCTAACATAAGCACAAGCACACAGCAAGCAAAAGTAATCTTCACAGAATAAGCGTTAAATCTCTCCAGGCCTTTCCACAGGCATGGCGGGACAATTAAGGCCCAAGCAGTGCAAGAGAGGCTCAAGCAGATCAAGATGAACTCTTTCGCCCGCACGAGCACGTCCACCTGAGGTGAGCTTTTAGCATTGTCATGACAACAGTCAGCTTAAAGCACGGCCTGCGTTTATTTGACTGTGTGAAGTCAGGTACTTATTGCCTACCTCCAGCGAGCGTGGACGTTCCCTTCCCGCGGCTTCAGGGTCCTGAGAGGAACTGCTGACAGGAGACAAGGGACATGAGGCTCTGGGAGGAGTGTCTGGGAGGGGTGCGGTAGGAGGCGGTGGAGGAGGTGTGCTGGATCTTGTTGCGGGACCGAATACGTGGTCATAGTGTGAGATCATGAACTCCACCAGAAGAGCCTGATAGCTGGTTTCCAGCAGAGCGATCATCGACACGTCTCCGGACACCAGGGGCCGCAGGAGAGTGGGGCCAAACACTATGCCCAGGTTTCCTGGAGACATCTTGTTGTCCTCATAATGTTCTGCAACCCTGAAGAGAAGAAAGTGACGGATTAGTAGAGAACTACGTTATTTAAAGGGTTCATGAACTGCCTTTGTTTTTTATTTTGTACTGTTCTCTGAGGTCCACTTTTAATGTTATCAAGATTTTTACATCGAAAAACATCAGAATTTAGAAGTAATTGGCTGTTTTCTGTCCTGTTTTTAACCCCCCTCATCAGAACGCTCAGTTTGAATAGACGTGGCGGATTGGAGACTTGGAAGTAAACGCCCACTGTTATGATTGGCTAATAGTTGTGTATGTTTGACAGTATACATTCCTCATAGATGGACTTTGCTGTGATTTAGGTCAAAAACGCATAAATAACTCAATATATATCAAACAATTTGTAAGCAGAGACAAAGCAATAGTGACCACTTAATGATTCAATATAATCGGCACAGCATCGTCCTTTAGTTTCAATCTTCTTGAAAATCTCTCATTGAATTGTGCCTTGTCTGTAAACAAATCCACAGTAAAATGAAGTGAACAAAGGACCGAGTTCTTACTGACACGGTCTGGATCTTAAATTAAATTTAATTCATTCTTTCCTAACGTTGGGATCAGAAAGAAGGCAATGCAAACACTGTTCTTCCACAACTTGGCACTGCTCAGCATCTTGTCTTCAGAGCATCTTTATCGTTTGGTTTCTGCGTAGACCTGCACGTTTGCCTCTCTGGTAAACACTACGTGTGTGAATCTGTGGGCGGGGCTAAACAGGCAGTGATGTCGAAGCAAGAATTGATCTTCTTCTGCGGAGGCGGTGCTTATCCGCACTATTACATCATACAGTAGAACATTCCACAAGCTGTCGTTTTGGCAGACTGCCTTCAATATAAGCTGTTTTGAGTTCTGAAACTTACAGGATGTTTTTATAGTACAATGACCCCTTATATGTCAAAAGATCAAGGGAATTTTGGTTTCTCAGTTCATGACCCCTTTAAAAAAGTGGTACTTTTCCAAAACAGTTTTATTTTTACAAATTAAGCACAACAGCAGTCCAGTCTGGATGAGCTAAACTGTGGCTCATTTTCCATTGCTTTGGCATAAAATGCTCTCAGTTACTACTTCTTCCAAATTACATGAATTTTTTTCTTACTCAAACACAATTACAACCAAAACGATTTTGCAACTAGCTGAAGTAAGTTTCTTTTATATATTTTCACTTTTGCTATTTATTGCAGGTTTTTTTTTTTTTTTTTTTTTTTTTACAAGTAACCAAATTAGGTTTTTATAGTTTCAGTTTTAGTTAACTGTAATAACCCTGAGCTGAACACCTATACAGGTGCAAGTCTTTCAATTTCACTATATGCACAAAAGTGGAAACTTTGAAATAATGCACCATGTAACAGTGGATTCTAATAAGAAAATAAAATAAAAGATTGTATAGTTAGTGTTTTTTTTTAGGTCAACGTTTTATCAGTGACAAAGTTTGCTGGGTGACAATCTTTGCTAGTGTTCGGAAGAATGAGCTGATTTGAGACACATTTAGTATTTTGCTAATTTTAGTGCATTTTGGGTAAGAAATTTACCACTGTGCCAAACGAACTGTGTCAAGAGATTTGAAAAAGTGACCTAAATATTGAGAAATGGGCCCTAGAAAACATTTCACACAGTATGGTACCTGTTCAAGTGGGCCATCATGTGCTGCACTGTGTTGTAGTTACACAAAGGCAGTCGTCCGATGAGCTCTCTGAGTTTGACCAAGATACTCGTCACAATCCCAGCAGTCTCGGCAACGTGGTCCTTTTCACTAAGCCTCTGAATCTCCTTACCCACATTGATGAAGTTGTTGTAAAGGTCAAAGGTGAGTAATGGCTCTGGAAGCTGTAAAAGAGGAAGATGGGGTGTTGCATTATATGTTTTAAGCAGGGTCGCAACCACAATAGACTTTGAGGGGGAAAGGCACCCAACTAAACAGAAATGGCCAAATTGTCCTCCACAACATTTGTTATTCTTGATACTGCTCTGGTGTGTTGCATTACATATGCATCATGTAATCGTTCTGAATCATATAAATGTTCAAGACAAGGTTTCAACGGCCTTGGTTTTAGGTGATGAGAAAATTATTAGAGTCTAGATTTTTGTTTTACTTCAACTACTTCAATTGTGCTTTGAGTGTGTCTGTGTGTGTGTGTTTTTACCTCTTTGAAGAAATGCTTGAGTACGGAGGTGATGTCATGCGGTGAGAGGTCACCAAGGTCGACTTGGTCTTTCTGGATTTCGAAGGCCTGACATAACTTCAGAATGCGAGGTTTGGATCCACTGATTCTGTAAACCCCCTAGATATAGAGAAAAGAGCAAGAGATCGAAGACAACTAGGTTATTGCATTTTCTTAAAAACGTGTGAGTGCTGTATGATGCAGTTACTAAGATATCTTGAGAGGTCTGCAACTGCTCTGCACATTACACAACTTTCAAAGTTGTAAAATAGATTTTAAAACACTAAGTGAAAGTGACTAGGTGACTTTGTAAATGGTTACATAGAAAAACTGGGAGTCATACACTAAACGACTACCGAACTTTGAAGTCTTTTCGACCACAACAAAAAAGCGTGAAACAAGGTGTTTGAAAATCTGCAAAAAATAGTAAACATGTTTGATATTCTTCCACTGGACTAAATCATAGTATGAACCTAAAGAATCGGAGTCTGTGTCCATCAGAAACAATGTGATTTTCTGTGAAATCTGTCAACTCCAATTTTCCAAAACCTGCAGACTGACTCTGACTTTTGGCAACTAGCATTGACTCATCCAGAAAGCAAAACGGGGCAAAATGGTCTGTATAATTGGCTCAGGTCCTTCAGTTTCAGTCTATGGTATTTTTAATCTGTTCTATCATTTGCAACATAAAAACTGTAAATATAATAAGTAATATAGCTCATCTCTCCTCAACAAGTCACACAATTTGAGGTGGCCTTCATATCTGTAGTAAATTGAAGGTCAAGTTACAAATCACTAGTTGGCAAGAAATGAAAACTCACCTTATTTTCTAAATGCATGTTATCAATCTTAATGTGATATTTATTTTTGACCACATAATCTTTAACCATACTGTCATAACTGGACCTCCTGGTGAAAACAACACTCTCTGGTGATATATGCAGGACTTCTCCAATCTTTTAGTCCTCTTAAATCTGCACGTGTTATGGCCACATCTCAATATTCAATCAAAAACCAATGCACAGAACCAAGTCCTGTCCTACATTTTTCTTTTTCGATAATCCGATACATATCATTACAGTACAGTTGAGTTGTGTACATAACACCGAAGATTAGTCGCTACTTCCATTTCATGGTGACTTTATCAAGTACCATCATCTCAAGATCCATGTACTGAGTTCCTACCTGGACTCCGAGAGCCCTGTTCTCAATCTCTTCTGTGCAGCGCAGGACAACGAAGGGCACAGAGTCTTGGCTCTCTGTGGGCAGCAGGGATAAATCCATCCCAAAGATGAAACCTCTCCTGTGCTCACACTCCATCTGGCACACCTCCAGGCACTTCCTGTGGACTGCGAGGCCACACTAGCAAGAGAGGAGCGACTGTCAGTCTGCCATATTCTGAACACAGTGTGCACAGTGAAATAAGGAGCGGCCCTTTCCTTTTATTAACTAGTCATTTAGCTGCCTAGTCATATCCAGCTATTTACAGTACATCACCAGAAGTAAACTGAGGTTGAATGTCTAAACAATAGAACACAATATTTGGGTTTCCAAAAGTAAAAATCCCATTCATTTTCTCCACAGAAAAACAGGTTAAGGATAATGTATAAACCTTTCTTAACAGACCTGCCATTAGCTCTGGGATTGTTATTTAATGATTTGATTCTGTAGAAACTTCAAGATTTCATCTTCAGTTTCAAATATAATTTATTTGATTTATCCTGATTTTTGACTACCTATAATCCACCCAAATGACCTCCCACTTCAATAAGGCATTGCTTAGTAATCTTACACTAAAAAACAAGTATTTTTGTTTATATATTCAAGAATACCATAGTGAAAAAATATACTACAATGTATTTGAAATATATTTCATGCTAAGTATACCACAAATACATTTACATATATACATGTTTAGTAAAAATACCCTGCAATTGTACTTTTAGTATACTGAACTGGTATACTTAAAGTCTGCTAAATTGGACAACTAATTTTGTACCTAATGCACTTTAATTGTGCGGAAACAATGCTGAAGTCCAACTAAAGATATACTGAAGTATTGTGCTAAAGTGGAACTATTGCAAGTATACTTTAGGTACACTTTAAATATCTTGCATTTAAAGACTGATATTATACAGAGATCATAAAATCCTTATTATAGAGATATTAAAACACATTTTAGGCATAATATTAAGAAATGTGCATTGTGCAATAAAGAAATACAATAAATAACATATGTGACCCTGGATCACAAAACCAGTTATAAGGGTCAATTTTTTGAAACTGAGATTTATACTTCACCTGAAAGCTAAATAAATAAGCTTTCCACCGATGTATGGTTTGTTAGGATAGGACAATATTTGGCTGAGATACAACTATTTGAAAATCTGGAATCTGAGGGTGCAAACAAATCAAAATACTGAGAAAATTGCCCGAAATTTGTCCGAATGAAGTTCTTAGCAATGCATATTACAACTCAAAAATTAAGTTTTGATATATTTACAGTATGAAATGTACAAAATATATTCATGGAACATGATCTTTACTTAATATCCTAATGATTTTTGGCAGAAAAGAGAAATCAATAATTTTGTCCCATACAATGTATTTTTGGCTATTGCTACAAATATACCTGTGCTACTTAAGACTGCTTTTGTGGTCCAGGGTCACATATGCTAATGGATTTGAAGTATGCATAGTATGAAATAAATGTATTTTAAATAAATTATGGCATAGTTTTTTTTTTAAATATGGTATAACAATGAACTCCAAATATACTTTATTTTTTAATAGTACAATCTATCTATATTCTATTTTCAGAACTATATTGTACTGTGGTTTCATTTGTAAAAAAAAAGAAAGTAGATTTTATCATACTTTTAAAAACACTTTAAAATAATATACTTAAGTGCAAACTGAATCTAATGGTTTCAGACACTGTTATTTACAATTAAATCAAAATGTATAATATTTAGAAATTTTATTGTGTATTGTAATGATAATTTGTACTAAATGCAATTAGTTGAAATTTAGAGTGCTTTTTTGACCCACTTTAGTTTGATTTATTTGTAATTTCATAAATACATCTATTGTCTTTGAAATATGCTTAAAGTATGCTGCCTTCAATTCGCTGCTTAGATCTTTAACCAAAAAGCTACACACACTTTTCTGACACTCACCTCTTCGCACTCAATCCCATTGACCAGGATGTAATTGTCACATTGCTTACACTTGACCATCTTGCTCTTCATTTTTTTCAGTCTGTGGGTCAGTGCAGCACGTGATGCATTTCGTGGTTTGCATGTCATTCCATTGCTATCAGACAAACCCTCTTCACTCTCTGCACACAGATGATGAAGAAGAGTCAACAACTGCACTATCAGACATAATGCATAAAGTGTAAATGATGAAAAGCATCTCACACCTGCTTCTTGCAGAGCGTCTTTCTCATCAAGATCATCTGAAGACATGGTTCCCGTAGAGGAGGCCTTGGGCAGCTTACGGTTCCCATAAGCTTCAGAGAGGGACATATTACTAACATATTTACAGATGGGACGGTTACTTCATAAGTTACAAGAGATTTCCCCTACCTGGACTGGACAGTGATTCAAGACTTCCTCCGGTACTATCTCTGTCACCGTGACCGGGCCGTCCTGTACATCAACAAATCACACCAAAATGTTCAATTGCACTTCATCTGGATGAATTATATGTAAGAAAATGCATGAGAGGAGACGTACGTCCATCTACTAAACTGCTGCTGTGTTTTAGTTCCTCTGGTAGCACATATGAATCTTGTTGGTAACTTGGAGCAGTGCTTTGTTTACGTCGACCTGTTGGTGGAGATCTGTGAAATTAAAGGGAAAACAGCTGTTTAATGGATATACAAACATCCAACTAAAATGATGTGGTTGCATTTGAGTGAGCTAAAGTGAGCTTTAGTCGACTGCAGATTACAAGAAACTGATTTAGCATCTGATTCATGCAGTTAAGAAAGTGTAGCTGACATCTGTTAATGAAAAACCTAGCAAAACATAAAAAGAAAGAAAACACAAACATAAAAACAAGTGTAAGTTTCCATGTTAATGCATGTGTGATAAGAATAAGTTAAAAATGACTGAAATAAAACAAGTGTTTTTCAGCTTTTTGGACATCTGCAACAGCATAATTGAAGTACCCTGGAATTTACCCTGGAATTTTTCTTGGTTTCTTGAAATCTTGCCTTCAATTATATTATATAATATTATATACTAATTTTGCTATACTAATTTTATAAAAGTTTGTGGTCAGTGAGATTTTACGTTTTTGAAAGAAGTCTCTTGTGCTCACCAAGACTGCCTTTGCTTGATAAAAAAAAAAACAGTAAAATTTGTAATATTATTATTGTAATATTATTGCAATTTAAAATAACTAATTTTATTGGAATATAATTTAAAATGTAATTTGTTGCTGAATTTTCAGCATCATTACTCCAGTCTTCAGTGTCACATGATCCTTGAGAAATCATTCTAATACGCTGATTTGCTGCTCAAGAAACATTTATTATTATTATTATTATCTATGTTGAAGACAGTTGTGCTGCTTATTATTTTTGTAGAAAACCTTATACAATTCTGTCAGGATTCTTTTTGATGAATGGAAAGTGCAAAAGAACAACATTTATTTCAAATGGAATCTTCTGTTACATTGTCACTTTTGATCAATTTAATGCTTCCTTTCTTAATGAAAACATTAATTTCTTTAAAAACTCTTAACTGACTTCCTGCAACTTCCAAATTAGCCTTGTGTGTCCTCACCTCTTGTTTTGGGGGATGAACTCCTGAAATGTGAAGTTCTGGAGAGGTTGTTCAGGCAGATGCTTTCCCAGGATGTAGTGCAGGTAGGGTTCACCTGGATCACAGGGCCTGCAGGTCAGTTCTAAGTTCTGGTAGCCCAGAGGAACCGGCTCAGTCTGCTGCCGCTGGTAATAAAACATGTTCACCGTTGCCTGACAGAAGAATAAATAAAACAAAGACAGCTGTTTATATGGTTGCTAGTGTATTCTGAGTGGTTACTTAACAATTTAAACCAAAAGAGCCCACTGCCTGTAATAATTTTGGCCCCAGTTTTGTTTATTGAAGATTACTTTTCATTTTTCATTTTGTAAACGACACATGCGCACGGCGCTGCTACTTACGGCAACACGGACATGAGTTGTTTACACGAAGCGGAAGTGCACGCGTGCGTCATGATACTCTCCAAGGAGGAGAAGAATTGTTGAATAAAGCCGTTGTTTTTGTTTTCTTTGCGCACAAAAAGTATTCTCGTAGCTTTGTAAAATTACGGTTGAACCACTGATGTCACATGGACTATTTTACTGATGTCCTTGCTACGTTTCTGGACCGTAATCGTGGTCGTACCCTTGCTGTCTATGAGAGGGTCAAAGAGCTCTCGGATTTAATCAAAAATATCTTAATTTGTGTTTAGAAGATGAACGAAGGTCTTACAGGTTTGGAACGACATGAGGGTGAGTAATTCATGACAGAATTTTCATTTTTGGGTGAACTATCCCTTTAAGGTGTCTCTAAAAGTGAACCAACCTCTTTTAGCACAGTGTCTCCTTGACAGATGAGCTTGCGAATGTGGACAATGATTTTGCGCTTCACCTTCTCCAGCTCTTTCTGATGGTTGTTCGCTTCACACACACACTGCCTGTACAGCATCTCAGTCTCTGTAACCTGCACAGTAGCAAAGCATAGTGATAAATATCATAGTGAAGAGATGATAATTAACATAACACATATTTACATGTTTGGTTATTTAAAGAAATACTCCTAAATAGTTTTACTGAAGTGTTTAGGTTACATTCAAAAATACATTGATGATAATATATTTTCTAACAATTTTCTTCAGAACTATCCTTTTATAATATTTTGTGCACAATGTGTTTACTTGAAATTGTCTCCATGAAATATATACACTGAGACAGTATTGTTATTGAGAAATCCTATTGTTTTTGTAATTTTGTGTTACTCAGGAGGACCTTAGTTTGGGCGTCATCTCTGGACTTCCTCCTCTTGTCCAGGGTTTTGTAACCTCCTGTCTCCTCTTCGGCTTTGGCCGTCATGGCTTTGGCCTTCTCCAGATCCTCACAGCGCTGCAGGTATTGCTGTCTTGCTCTCTTCAGAGCAGACACTGCATCATTCTAATGCACAAAACATTATCAGTCACAATACTAGTTAAGCTGACCATAAAAAAAAAACATGCATTATCAACCGCAGCACTATGAACAAACCATCCTCTTCTGCTCTTTTGACCACTGCTCTTTGAATTCCCGTCGCCACTTGTCGATTTCGTTCCTCTTGGCCGAGAGAGCCTGTGGGATAGATACGGTAGCAGAATCTCACAAGTTACATGTTATATTTCAGATTTTTTGCATTTGTTATAAACATTGTTTGGATAGATGGAGCACCTGATAGCAGCGCTGTTGAATGAGTTCAGCAGTTTGTTTGGCTGATGTGCTGCTTTTGATATCATGTTCCAGAGCCTGTGTGTAGATGTTCTGCAGAGGCATCATGTCCTGTGGAGTGTGTCCAAACACATGCATTAAGGCTGACAGCAAACAACATGTGCCTCATGCAACAGGACACCAGAACAGTTACATTACAGTGTTTGTTCAGGGGTACAAGGGTTTATTAAATTGCATTCATGAAAGTCACATGAAAGTTTTTTTAATTCTGATTTCTCTTTCTTTCTATCATTTATTTTCATGTATTTACTGTATTATAAATCCTTTATCATTTATTTTTGCTATTTTAATGTATATTTTTTCAGTGAAAGACTTTAAATCTTATGGTTTAAAAATCCATCATAAAAACATTTATTATTTATTGCATGTTTAAAACTATGGTGATCTAAAAGTATGAAATAAAATTATAAATCATTTCAATGTATATTAATTAATATTAAAATTATCTGGTATATATTTTTAATGATGACTGCTGCTGTAGTTGTAGTGTCATTGACAATTTTTTCCAAATAAAGCATTTTTTTTTTTTTAAACCAAAGAGACAAGTGTCAGTGAAGTGCTTGGAATAAATGGAATATGACAAGTGAAGAAATCAACTTAAATGTCAACGTAAGTGTGTGTATTTAGTATATATAAAATGCTAACTATGAAATCAGCCTTAGCAATACAAAGCAGTCAGCAATTTTATTCTCAACAGTTGTTAAATGTTATTTCTACCACTATTATTTCCATTATATGCTATAGATGCTACGCAATGTTGCGCAAATTTTCATACCTGTCTAAAAAACAAACATTCTCCTGCATATATGTACATACACTGTTTAATATTGTTAACAGAAAAAGTAATAAGCTAGTTAGAGTATGAAATGTGTTTTAAAAGGGTTTTCTACAAGACCACATTGCCAAATAGCTGAAGAAACTCATTACACGGTTTGCAAAGACACACACACACACACACTTTTACCTGTTGAGCAACACATGACTTGGCTGCATCTGCTGCTCTCATAATACTCTTTGCAAATTCTTGCTCTGTAAACAAACAACATGATTTTCATAATCACATAATGCACCAAATCATAACAGTAGAAGAAAGAGGTGAATGGAAAATATGATTGACCGATAGAAATAGTTTGCATCTGCATTGATGAACACAGAACAGAGTGTTTCAAAACATCAATACAACTGTGAGCGGATATTAGGTGACATAACTGTATCGTGCCATAAGCCATTAGCATTACAGTTCAATGGAAAATAGGATATTCATCATCACTGATTCCAGGAATACCACACCGACTCATGTTTTACAATGGTAATGTACTGTATGCTTCCCGTTCTGTTCATTCATTATTATTGACGCCTGGCCTTGGCTCTGTTTCAGCTTAAGTACTATCTTTTATTGCTCTAGCTATGTATCATACTTCAGTTTATAGCAAAATATACAACATTTCTGCTACTAGTTATATTTGGCTTGTATGTTGACACATGAAAACTCTTCATTCTCTTGTTGTGGCCCTTAAAATTGGCTAGTAGTTTGTCTTATTATTGGGTGTAAAGGCATTAGACACTTCCAGGAACCTATTAGTAACCTTCCACTAGACGGCGCTGTGAGGGATGACGTGTTAAAGGTTACTTTATCCTATTACAGGTATTGTTTAGAACAACTCATTCTCTCAGAGATCCAGATTTGGACTTATGTTTCCAAGAAGAGGTCCCTCAGTTTCTCTTCCAGACAGAAATGACCTATAATTACTGGCAAACAAATCTAACCTAAACATAAGTTGAATTTTAGTTTTCCATATTTTTCTGACAGTTAGTGGATGTATGTTCCTCTGACTATTTGACAGAAGTTCACGTAATCAAAGACTAAATTTAAAATACTCACCCAGGCTGATTCTTTTGTCCATCCAGGTCAAAAGGTCTTTGGCATAACGGCACCACATTTTGGCATACTGCAGGGCGAGCTCCACACCACCCTCGCAGCGACACAGGGTCAGGTCGGCATCCTGGGCTAAGGGGGAATACATCAGCATCAACGGATCGTGTGCATGCCTTACACTATGTAAGCTAAACCCCGCTCGGGACTGACAGAAGCTTGTCCTGAACCAGCTTTATTGATCCTGCTGGCTGTTACTGTACAGGATAAATCTCCTGTATCTTCAAAGGAAGTAAAGGCAAAGCTTTGGAAAACGGTGAGATGCAGTACATGCCCAAAATTGCCATCACAACACAGACTGTTGCCAAAAAAAAAAAAAACTTAACTGTTAAAAACAATGCAGTAAGCCATCATTTTCTAAATGTCTGCTAAAGATGTCGTAAAAAAGCACCGAATCATAGCATCTATGATAATCCAAGGGAAAAGTTGAATCCCTGCGACTCTCCACCACAATATTCCGGATTGGTAATTCAATATCCATGCAAGATTTGCGTATAGAGAACTCCTGAGCTCGCTCAGTAGTGTCCATGAGGCTTTAGGGCTCAGCAGTGAGTGTGTGAGGATTTCACAGAGACCAAGACAGTTCACCCTCCCTCTGTCTACTGTCTCCTCCCTGTGCATTAAATGCTAAAAATCTGATCTGATCTAAAAACGTGAATTTTCTCCATCATCCCTCGAATTTGTGTTGGAGTGTCTCTATCCAACTTCTATTCTGCCATACTTCCTGTCTTGTCATGTTAAAGCATTTGTATATGTGTGTGCATGTTTGGCACAGAGGGGAGGGTAAATAATCCAGGAGAGTAGCAGACTGCAGAGTGATTGGTCTTTAGATTAGGGTGGGGTTGACTTCCTGATATAAGGATTTCGGTATCTCATCATTACTTTACACTCTCTTAAACACTCTTTCTCTCTTTTGCTTCTCTAATAGTCATATTGTATAAACAATTAAGTCTATTTAAAAAAAAACAGTATTGTGACAGCAATACAGTAACATCTAATTCTCATTAATGTGATGTGAAAAAAAATCTCATTGTCATTACTGATGTAAAAAAAAAAAAAAATCTCATTCTCGTTACCATAACATGAAAAAATCTCATTGTTATTACTGTGATGCAAATAAATCTAATTTTCATTACCGTGATGCATAATTGTGTATAGGGAACTCCTAATGAGAATGAATTTTTTGCATCACGGTAATAAGAAATAGATTAATTCTCTTTCTTTTTTTCTAATTCTTTTTACCCTGATGCAAAAAACCTCATTCTCGTTACCACAACGTGAAAAGTCTCATTCTCATTGTCGTTATGTGTAAAAGTGTCATTCTCATTACTGTGATGTAAAAAAAATCTCATTCTTATTACCATGACAGAAAAAAAACTCATTGTAATTACTGTGATGCGAAAAAAATCTCATTCTCATTACCGTGATGCAAAAAAATCTCATTCTCATTACCGTGATGCGAAAAATCTCATTGTCATTACCTTAATGTTAAAAAAAATCTCATTCTCATTATCATGACATGAAAAGATCTCATTGTCATTACTGTGATGTAAAAAATGTCATTCTCATTACTGTGATGCATAATCTAATTCATTTTACCCTGATGTAAAAACCTCATTCTCATTACGCAAAGTGAAAAATCTCATTCTCATTACCGTGATGCGTAAAAGTCTCATTCTCATTACCGGTGACGTGTAATTAATCTATTTCTTATTACCATGATGCAAAAAAATTCATTCTTATTACCACAACGTGAAAAGTTGACATGAAAAATATCATTCTCATTACCGTGATGCTGAAAAAGGCGAATTAATTACGATAAATTATTTAATTTGTAGAGCAAAATATAAATTTCTTCTACTTCTCAAACCACTATTTTTTGATCCTGGGGTGAATTATGGACACTTCTTTGTGAGATTAAACCAAACACACTGGTCAATCTAGTCATTTGTTAATTAGAAATGAACATATATGATTTAATGTGATGTTTAATAGGATACAAGACAATAAACTCACAGTTTTAGCCAGAGAAGTCATGAAATTTCTCTGCTTAGTCAGTCCATTAGGCTGATCAGATCTCACAGTGGGGGTTAGAACTAGGCTAAGAATATATGGCTGATAATGCAGTCTGTCTCAGGTGTGAGTAATGAAGGTGAGGTGCTTTGTGAGTACCAGCCAAGGTATCATCTCGAAGGTCACTGTGCGGATGTTTTATTTAAACTTTGAGTGTTAACGTAATCCCTAATCTCAGCTAGCAAACAGTTATATGCTCACAGGACAAGCAGGTCTAGCCAAGGTAGCAGCCAAGGAAGATGACGTCAATACATATTCAGTACAGGACAGCTATCACTTAGTCAAAATAATCTCATTTTACTTTTGGTTACCACTCTTTTCTTCATAATTTACAGTTCATATCTACTACTCTAATTTTAAATAAAGATTATAGTTCTAATGCTAACATGCTATCCTATCTCTCTACAGTTTTCAGAGAGATGGATCAACGAGAAAAACAGAGAGCAGCTGTCTGCCACTTTAATCTGCTCTCTAACCCCCGTCCGGTGCTAATCTTGTTAGTTAGGGGCAATTAGTCCATGTGGCTAATTACACGTAAACAGTGCAGGTTGAAGAAGAGAGATTTAGTGGCGTGACATGATGCCTCCGGGCCTGATCAGTCACTCTTTGCTTTGCTCCTCTCAGACATCAGTCACTGCCGTCTATGTCCAAATTATGGACAGAAGACCATGTCGAATCAATCAACCACCATGTGGATGTATGATGTTCATTCTAATATTTGTGAGAACATAAACCATTCATTGCAAACCTCATTCATCTTTCACCCTGCTAGTCTTCCTCCAAATGTCCAGCAAGCAAACAACCATACACAATGATATTAAAAAGATTTACCGGTTACAACTCCGTCTTTTTCCTCCTCCTCACGGCAGATCTTCAACGACTCCACATCTTCACCCTAAAAAACACACAGCTTTTAATATTCACCGTAAACCACTTCTGAATTTAGCTTGAGAGAGACTGTTGAACCCAAAAGTATCATAAAATATGAGTATATGAGAAAAAGAGTGGGAACAATAATTCATCAATCATGTCTCACTGTAATATCATCCAGATCAGCGTTCAGTGTGGTGTCGGCTGAAGTGTCTGTTAAAGACAGTGAGTCTGCTTCTTGTAGCAGCTCATCCACAGTCCTGAAAATCAAATCAACCGACACAAAGATATTAAAAATGAAGCATTTGCACAGAGCCAAAATAAAGCCGATCTTTCATTTATTCAAAATATTTTTATGCTCTTAAAAATAAAGGTTCTTTATCGCCATCTATGGTTCCGTGAAGAACCTTTAACATCCATGGAATCTTCAAGGTTCTTTATAGTGGAAAAATATTATTTAAATAAATGGTTCTTTTAAGAACTCTTCACTACAAGGTTCTTTGAGGAACCCAGAATGATTCTTCTATTGCATCTCTGCCAAAAAAAAAAAAAAAAAAAAAAAAACTCTTTTGGAACCTTTATTTGTAAGATTGACATCTCACGACAAAGTAAAATGGTCTACGTACGAGCATGTTAATGACAGATCCAAGTTAGCATCAAAATCGCGTAATATCTCACTGTAACGCTTTGTTTCTGAGTGCCGGACTGGGGTACCACCATCTGAAACAGAAAAATATGACAGAACATCTGATTATAAAATGAAAATTTGATTATAAAAAAAAGGTGGTTACACTTTATTTTAAGGTGTCCTTGTTATGGTGTAATTATACATATAAGTGGTGTGCAATGCTAATTAACTACAGGTACTTACTATATGGTTAGGGATAGGATGAGGGTTTGGTTTAGGGTTAGTTGCATGTAATTATGAATAATTTGTTATTATAATAGTAAGTACATTTAACGTGTAACAAGGACACTGTAAAATAAAGTGTTACCAAAAGGAGGAAAACACATACAATGACTAAGACTGGCATTGTTTTTTACAGTAAAACAAAAATATTAATATCAATATGATTACAAACTGAAATTCTATGCCGTTAATCCTAAAAACAAAATTCTTTAATTTTCTAAATGTTTTTCTTTCTTTTCCCATTTTAACAGCTACACAGTATAACATGGGGTGCAAATAATAACTCAATTCCTAAAGGAACTACTGTACCTTATAGATCATTTGCTGTTTTATAAAAGTCTGATTGTATAGATGTAATCTATTCAGTCAGTTTAATATCAGTCAATTTATTACAGACAATTGACTTTTATCTTGGTGTTTAAAGAGAAAGTCATTTAATCAAATATATATTCTGTAATATCTATCCATTCCTCAACTGTGGGTGGTCTTAAACGGTTTTCTTGTAACTGCCTTTTTATTACAGAAGCTGCCAGCTTCTATTTTTTGTAGTTTCGATATTATGAAAATTTAATGTAATACATGTAACATGGACAGTGTAATGTAAAACAGGTTAAAGTACGACAACACTTCTTTATGAAAAAGGTTGATGATTGTGGTTTAAGTAGATGAACTTTTGCATGAACACTTGCAGAAACTGGAACTTGAGTAAAAACAATTAAATGACTCGGGTGGAATATGCGTTTGACATCAGGACAGGAAGTCGCACTACACAAACTACAAAAAAAAAAAAAAAAAAAAACGTTAAACATTTGGTGACAAAAGCAGTAAAGATAAAGCAGCAAAAGTGAGCAAGACTCATTTGGACAATAATAATAGCATTTTTGAATCACCTTGCACAAATCATTTTATTGTATAATATTTTAAAGTACATCTAAATTACTCATCTAAAGTTCAGACATGCTTTTCAGAGTTTTTACTTAACATGAACTCTATAAATATGGCTCTGAATATGCAATGTGCCTCACTTATGTTGCACTAACAAAGAATCTCTCTTTCTCTTTTTCTCTGACATGCTCCATTTAGGTCAACCGCATCCTGTCTAGGTTTGGTAGCATGCTCTGCTAAAGGGACAATAAGGACTTGTTTTTGATTTAAAAGATTAGTTAGCTGTATGGAATATGATTTTTCTCTTCATCTCCATTTTGTTTAACAAAAATGACCCACCGGATGTCAAAGTCACCTCATGGATGGCACTGTGGTTATGCTGTCCGTTGACATGTTATGCTGTTAGTTGTTACACAGTATGTTTTAATTCTCATTCTGATAATTATTTCAAACGGATAATGCTAAATGACATGTGACACTTAAAGTGGATGAAACGAGAAGCACTGCATCTATCACGAATTATCTGAAACCAGCGCATGTGACTTCCTCCCACTGAGGTCTTATTGAGGTTTATTTCCACATCCTGGACTTAATCCAGTTATATGTTTTATGAGAATTTCTAAATAATAATAATAATAATAATAATAATAAAATTATGAAGTGAAATTAATACAAAATTCTCAATACACAGTGACAAAAATAAAATTATTTATTTATTTTTTTGTGGAAAGGAAAAAATCATTTTAAATGTGGAAAGAAGCCATAGGTCACCCCAAGATGGGGTAATTTTGTACATTTGTCAAAATGTCCCACACATTAAACTTCCTTGCCATGCAACTTTTGTACAGAGGCAAAATGGACAAGACAGGAAGTGCTCTGATCATGCACTGATCATTGCATGCAACACAAACACGCAAGCACGCACATGCAAAGAAAGAGAACAAAAGCCAGATATACACATATGCAGCTTAAAGCTGTGGCTAGATTGGCTACAACAAAAACACAAACACATTCTCCTCAAAGTCTGATGTAACTCACCCTGAAATTTTGGTTGCCTCAACTGTGCAGTCTCTGCTGCCTCCTCCATCTAGTCCTCTACTGATGAACCAGCAGCTCACAACAGACTGTGTTCGTGTTGTCATCCAGCAGTCAGTCCATCCACCCCAGCTGAAGATGATTCGGTCAGAATCATCACCTTTCATCGAACACTGACACAGGACATGAAGACTGTGTGGGTTTTGATAACTCTGCTCTCTCTTCTCTCGCAGCGCCACTTCTCTTCCTCTAAAGCGAAGGTTGGCCAATGTCCTTTCACCATCGTATGAGGAGGAAGTTTGTCTCACTATCACTCTCAGACACACCTAACACCCCCAACTTCTGCTAAGGCCTAAGATATTTCTGGTAATCTGTGGCAGCGTTTGTTGCAATGTTATTTTGTTTGTGATTCTTTGTTTGTGGCCTATTAAAGGCTCTTGAATTTGGAGCTACTTTACTTGGGCTGCAACTTTCATTTATCTAATCTCAAACCATCATTTTATTCTGCAATTGTGTCAAATGAATACCAAATTGGAACTTTTATGCAGTGAAACTTGAATTAGCAATAAATGAGCCTGAAATCTTGCTTTAGCATTCACCCAATGAAATGTATCCTCACAACATTGCCCTCTGCTGGCTGATGGTGGTTGAGACACAGGAAGAGCAGTGAAGTACTGACACAAGTAACTCGGTGATGGCCGACTCATTGCTTTTGAGCAAAATCATCCCTGTTCTTCTCATATATAAACCTATGGACATTAGTTCAGGAAGATGTTTTCATATGGGTTTGTATTTCGACATATTTTCAAGAAATACTTCAAGTGAATGTGTATATCCGCCTGTGTGCTAAGGATGCTCTTTGTGAACTGTACAGCTCTATCATTGAACAACTAACTAACAAACCTGACGACTTTTCCGTTCCAAACCCGTAAGACCTTCATTCATCTTCAGAACACACAAATTAAGATATTTTTGATGAAATCTGAGTGCTTTCTGACCCTGCACAGACAGCAACGCAACTGAAATGTTTCCAGACCCAGAAACGTAGAAAGGACATCGGTAAAACAGTCCATGTGACATCAGTGGTTCAACCACAAGCTTGTGAAGCTACAAGAATACTTTTTGTGTGCAAAGAAAACAAAAATAACGACTTTATTAATACGTGATTTGGAGGGGAAGAATAGTTGAGTAAAGTCGTTATTTTTGTTTTCTTTGCACCACACAAAAAGTATTCTAGTAGCTTCGTAAAATTGCGGTTGAACCACTGATGTCACACGGACTATTTTGATGTCCATACTACCTTTCTGGGCCTTGAATGTGTCAGTTGCGTTGCTGTCTGTGGAGGGTCAGAAAGCTCTCAATTTTCATCAAAAACATCTTAATGTGTGTTCCAAAGACGAACAAAGTCTGATGTGAAAAAACACATTCGACCACTTCTAAAACTTGCCAAACCGTATCAAAAAGTGGATCACAGTATGGCCAGATGATGCTCTCTCAACACCTCAGGACTGCTTTCAGGACACAGACTGGAACATGTTTAAAAGTACAGTGCTCACTCAGACCTTCAAGAATGCACTAATACAGTGACTGCCTATATCAGAAAGTCCATCGGTGATGTGACAGTCACCAAGATCATCACCACACGTGTCAACTAGAAACCATGGCTGACAAAAAACCAAGACCTGAGATGACGCATTCAGATCAGGAGATAAAGCAACCCTCAAAACGGCAAGAACCAGCCTGTCACGAGGCATCAGAAAGGTAAACAGCTGTGCAATGACTATCACTGACTACAAGACGCTGCCACTGGCCTGTGATGATGACCTATCCCTCCCAGATGGACTCGACCAATTCTACTCACGGTTTGAGATGCAGAATAACACACCTGCACAAAAACTACCCATGCCTCCCAACCACCAGATGCTCTGACTCCAGCCGACGTAAGGAAGACACTATCTAGGTTTAACACACACACTGCGGATCCTGATAACATACCTGGCATAGTAATGAGAAACTGAACAGCTGACCTCGCTGAGCCAGGCAGTCATCCTTTAATACACATTTGATACATATACACATTAATTCTTTTCTGAAATGTTTTTTGAATATATTTTTTCATAGTAAAAAGGATATAGAAACAAATGTGGTGGTGTGGTGGTCACACCAGATACTGACTGGTTTTCGGACCCCCCCCTACAGTAAAACTGCACATTTTAGGGTGGCCTTTTATTGTGGCCAACCTAGGGCACTCCTGTGCAATAATCATGCTGTCTAATCAACATCTTGATATGCCACACCTGTGAGGTGGATAGATTATCTCGGCAAAGGAGAAGTGCTCACTAACACAGATTTAGACAGATTTGTGAACAATATTTGAGAGAAATAGGCCTTTTGTGTACATAGAAAAAGTCTTAGATCTTTGAGTTCAGCTCATGAAAAATGGGGGCAAAAGCAAGTGTGTTGCATTTATAATTTTGGTCAGTGTAGATATCCTCTAAAATGTTTAAGCTAATTTTGCCTACCAGCGAAGTGAGGTCTACACTCGCAATAGTCACATCATCATCTATCTTCAGCATACAGGAAAATGGTTTGCAGGCCCGTGCCAGCATCATGATGTTTGTCTTGTGGTTATGCAGCTGTGATATAATTAAACCTGGAAGACAGATATAGACATTGATATGACTGAGAAAATGGTCAAATTAAATGGTACGTCATTCAGTATCTCTACAGAAATGACATGCAGCCTCTAATGAATCTGCTGAAAATAAAAAGAGACATATTTCTTTCAGTGAAAAATGTTTTAACCATTCTTTATATTTAAGGCACAGTTGGTGAAATACAGTCACAGTTACATACATAGTGATAGTACGACATTGTGACTAAACAGCGCAATGACAAAAATTACATCAAGCACATTTAAAGCCTGCTCGGATGTCCTGTGTCAAAAAAAGCAAAGAACTGAGAACCAAAAAATGGGAATGTTGCTGCGTGGAATGTGTATAGACCTTTAATTTCTGTCCTGATGATACGACAGAAAAACCACACAGTGAGGCGTTTATGGTTGTTGCTTTGATGAAGGGAAATAACAGTCTGAAACACCACCAAAGAGGGTAATGGTATCAAGGCCTAAAAATAACAACATCCTTCGAGATAAAATAACATGCTTCATGCCTTAAAATAACAACATGTTTCATGTCTCTTGTATTATTGCTAATAATGACTATGTTCATGCCTGGAATGTGAACACTGCAGGAAAAATATTAGTTATATGTGATTATTTCAGTTTTTTTTCAGATTGATTAATCAACTGTTCTAAAAACACCAGTGGACAGATTCACAAAATATTCTTAAGATAAAATAATTCTTAACTGCTGTTTTCTTCTTATTTTTAAACTTAAGAAGGAATAAAGTTAAGAATGTTTTGTATTTCCAAAAATAAAGAACTTACTGAAGAACTTTTTTTCTGTTGCAAAAACAAAAATTAGAAGAATAGTTCACCCAAAAAAGAAAATTTGTTGACAATTTACTCAGCCCATCCAAGATGTAGATGAGTTTGTTTCTTCATAAGAACAGAACGGGAGAATTTCTCTTACATCACTTGCTTACCAATGGATCCTCTGCAGTGAATGGGTGCCAGAATGAGAGACCAAACAGCTGATAAAAACATCACAATAATCCACACGTAATCCACACTCCAGTCAATCAGTTACAGCCTTATGCAATCTATAATAAGAAATCTATTATTAAGGCACTTCTGCTTCATAATCTATAATAATGCTTCTTCCAGTGAAAACATCAATCTCCTTTTGTCCTCTCACATCAAAATCCACCAACATATTATTGTTTTAGATTTCTCTCCTGTTTTAGACAAGGCAAATTTTTCACTGGAGGAAGCATTATTATGGTTTATGGATATATTTTGGGCAGAAGTGACGAATTAAAGTTAAAATGTCGTAATGGTGGATTTGTTTCTTACAAACATGCAGCTTCTCATTTCACAAGATGTTAATTGATGAACTGGAGTTGTGTTATTAGAGTTATTGTGATGTTTTTATCAGCTGTTTGGACTCTCATTCTGATGGTACCCATTCACTGCAGAAGATCCATCTGTGAGCAAGTGATGTAATGCTAAATTTCGCAAAATCTGTTCTGATGAAGAACAAACTCATCTACATCTTGGATGGCCTGAGTGTAAGTACATTTTCAGCAAATTTTCATTTTTGTGTGAACGACTTTTAAGATTTTTTCAAGAATTTCCCATATGAACATCCTTACAAACTTATCATTTATCTTAATAAATCTGCTAACTTCTTAAGAAGATTTTAATGAATCCAGCCTCTGGCATTTTTAATCGCAGGATACAGTGAAGAACAGGTGCTGCTGTCATTGGAAAGCGCAGTCGGGCCTCTGTTACAAATTTGATCTACAAATAAAGGGACAGACGTTTAAATTCAAAAACTTTTTTTTTTCAGGCAAACAACCGATTTTAAAACAATCTCAAAAGAGGCCTCTTCTGGTCAGTTATATTGTGCTTATAAGGTGGAACTAGACTTCGCCCCCAGTGTCCAAAACAATGTCTCTCATAGTTCGTCTCGGGCTGTTCTGTCCAGAGGAGACTGAAGCACATCTGAGTTTTGGGCCTCTGTGCTGATCTCAGCCTGTTCTCGGGTTTTACCCGAGCGCTTCCTGTCCCAGTCTGTACGCACTTTCTCATTGTCCCACACTGTGGAGGTTTCTGTGTCACTGATATACCCAGGTTCACCCGTGTAGTGTGTAGGAAACACAAGCAAGGGCTCCGCTGAAAATGCTTTCAGGTCCCTCGTCTCAAACGGCTCCATGTAATCCGATCTGAAGATGATAATGGTATTTGATGTAAAGATGAAGACAGAGTGAAATTAGACAAAGGCAAAACATATAACAACAACAACAACAACAATAATAATAATAAATACATTTTCTGAAAACCTTGCCAAGGTCCAACTAATTGCATTTAATATAAGTTTAAACTATAATACATTTACATTTAGCTGTTATTAATATGCAATCAAAAACATTACATTCAGTTCACTATGGTAGCTGTTTCTGCCACTGAATAAAAAACAAAAGATAACCACACATTTTTATCTGATAATTCCTACTTTTTTCTCAGAATTGCGAAATGTAAAATCGCAATTTCGAGAAATAAAACTTTGCGTTTATATCTCTTAATTCCGACTTTATTTCTCGCAACTGCGAGATCTAAACTGTAATTACATTTGTTAATTTATATTTCGTAATTCTGACTTTATTTCTCGAGTTTATATCCTGCAATTCTGAGAAAAAAGTCTGTGAGATGCAAACTTGCAATTGTGAGAAAATACTTGCAATTTTATTTCTCGCAGTTTGTCTGTGTGTGTAAGCATATACTGTATGTTTTGGTGTTCAGTGTGTTTGACTGATATCAACTACATTCTAAAACTTGCTTTAGACTATAAATCACAGGACCTTCTGGATGACAAAATACTCAAACATTTATTCTAAAAAAAATCTATTGTGGAATAACTGATCTAGAACTAGAAGTAATGTTGTGTAACACTTTATTTTATTATGTTTTATTATGTTACGTGTACTTACTATTATATTATCAATAAATTATGCATAATTGCATGCAAGTAACCCTAAGCCAAACCCTAATCCTAACTCTAACCATATAGTAAGTATATGTAGTTATTTAATATTACTCAGTACTTAAATGTATAATTACACTGTAACAGGGACTCCTTAGAATAAAGTGCAACCGTAATGTTACTTGCATGTATGTGATGTGTAGAGGATTTCCTCTATTTCCTCTATTGTACTACTTACACAGGATGCTTATTAAACATAATAGGAAGGAATTCATCCACAGGCAACATTTTACTGAGTGGTTCCGCTTTGAGGAGCTTTTTGGCTCCTTGTAATGACATCATGTAACCCAAGGTCCAATAGGAATAGTCCGCCTCCACCAGGTTGCGAATTTTTGGTACTGCTTTCTCAGGTCGGTCCACTTGCATCCTCTTCCTCCCAATATAACTGCAAAAACACACAAAAACCAACATGAACAAATCTCCCATCAATGCATAACCCAAAAATTGAGTGCAGCCAATGACTGTAGACAAAAGAGGCACTCACATGAGGTCCCAGTCCAGACCATTACTCTCCACCTCACGCATCAGATTCTGCAGGCGGCGCTTGAAGAAAATCTCAAAACGCAAATCATCTTCAAGCACCAGTGAGGTCTTCAGGCCTCTGTCTACAATCTGTGTATGACGGCATATAAACATCAAAGCTTCGGACGCTCACAAAACCTATCTATATTCACACTCTCTTCCAAAACCTAGTGAGCTGCCTAATTAGACACTATTTTAACATTTACATTTAGTCATTTAGCAGACACTTTTATCCAAAGCGACTTACAAATGACGACAACAGAAGCAATCAAAACCAATGAAAGAGCAACAACATGCAAGTGCTATGACAAGTCTTGGTTAGCCTAACGCAGTACACGTAGCAAGGTTTTTTTTTTTTTAAAGAAAACAAGTAGATAGAATATAGAAAAAAATAAACCTAGTGGGGTTTTTTTTTTTTGTTTTTTTTAAAGAAACAAGTAGGTAGAATAGAAAAAAGAAAGCTAGTGTTAGTTTTTAAAGTTCAAAAATCTAGGTTCAATAAGATTTTTAAAAATGTTTCTGAAAGAAATAAATTCTTTTATTCAGCAAGGATGCATTAAATTGATCAAAGGTGACAGTAAAGACATTTATAATGTTACAAAGTATTTCTATTTCCAATAAATGCTGTTCTTTGAACTTTGAATTCTGAAAAAAATGTGTCATGATTTCCACAAAATTATTAAGCTGTAAAAATATTAAAAAGTATTAATTAATATGCTTTAATTAATATGTTTTCAGTTTAATACTAATAAAAAAATTCTTGAGCAGCACATCAGCATATTAGATTGATTTCTCAAGGATTATGTGACACTGAAGACTGGAGTAATGATGCTGAAAATTCAGCTTTGACATTACTGGAATAAATTAGAACATAGCTATTTTAATTAGTAATAATATTTCACAATGTTAGTGTTTTTACTGTATTTTTGCTTGAATAATTGCAGCCTTGGTGAGTATAAGAGACTTTAAACATTAAAAAAATCTTTCAATGGTAGTTTATGTAGGCAGCAGAGAGTAAGGCGAGATTTGGGAACAGAATTACAAACTGAGATATGAGCCAGACCTCTTTCCAGATGTTATAGTGGGACAGGAAGCATCCCAGCTCTCCTTTTGTCAGAGGTCTGCCATGGTAGGGGTCACTGTAGCCAGGAAGCATGTGGATTCCCATAGCATGGATGTCACTGACGTTCATAGCTCTGGTGTAAAAAGAAAGGCTGTGAGCAAATGTTTCGTCCTGGAAATGAATGCTGCATTTGTTTGAAGGCAACAGAAGTGAACTTACTTGCCATCAACAGCTGCGATAATCTTGCAGTCGATTTCTTGCTCTCTCAGCGCCCTCAGCATGCGCTCACGACGGTCGGCCCGCCTCTTCAGGTTGATCATAAACACCTTTTAAAACACATGAAAGCACATATTGAATACAAGATTACCAAAGAACCATACCAATCAATACAATCAACCCACACTTCTACCTCATCAAAGTCCAATTTGTCAGGTCTTTTGACAGGTTTGGGCAAGTATCTGGAAGGCTCAACTGGAGGATTTCGCACTGCAAATTAAAAGAGGTGGTTACATTTGATAAAGCATAAGTATACTTTTTTTCTTCTTTGTAAAACTGAAACGTACCATTGACCTCCAGCATGGTATGAATGAAGCTGTCGGCTTCGTCTTGAAGAGTGCTATGGGCGCGAAGAGGCACTGGGAGATGACCATAAGTCTCCTTGTTACAAACAAACATTTGGACCTCTGCAAAAACCATAGAGAATACAAATAAAAGGGTGAAATAATATACACAATATTCTCTTAAAGGAATAGTACACACAAAAATGCAAATTCAGTCATCATGTAGTCATTTCATACCTACTTCTTTCTTCTGTGGAACATAATAGATGATATTTTAAAAATGTTTCATTGTTTTTGTTTTTTTTGTCCACACAAAAAAAGTCACTGTGGTCCAAATTTTTGGACTTCACTGTAAACATTCTTTAAAATATCCTCTTTTGTGTTCCAAAAGAGGTTCAGAATGACAAATGATTTTAATTTTAGGTATCTGTCTTGGCACCCACCTGCCATGCGGGCTGAAAAAGCAAAGACTATAATGTCATCAAAGGCCCAGGTGTAGTCTGAATGTGGTGGGTGAAAAGCTAGCTGTCTGGAAGCTTCTTTCCGCAGGTCAACCAGGAAAGTTGAGTGCACCATAGGAACGGCGAAGCAACCCCTACGCACTTGCTTGCGCATGGGGATGTAGGCAGGGGTTCGTTTATAGTAGCCCTGGAGAAGTTCGGTGATATGTTTTTCTATATTTCTTCAAAAAGTGTTATGAAAGATTACATATACATATTCAGAGGAATTGTACCTGGGATGTCATTCCACACCAGAAGTTTGAGTAGGCAGCACGAGACTCCATCATTGGTGCCACAATAGTCTTGTTCTCCTTTATTAGTTTCCATAAGACATCTCGGTTGATCAGGAGATTATCACAATCAATCATCTGGAAAGATATAAAATAACAATACATTTTCATGCATGCATAAACAAGCTGCCTACAAAAACAAAGCTTACTCAAGATAATCACCAATTATTCAAGTGTCAATTATTCAACACAATATTCAAAGTTCCCCATTAAGATATTTCTTCTAGTGTAATAAAGTTGCCTGTATTCCAATTCTAACAGAAACTGGGAGTCTTGCTTTAAAACAGATTTTTTTTGTAATTCCAGACGTTTCAAGAACCGTATGTTCTTAATGAGTGTAGCTATTGAGGGTCATCATTTAAACCGAGACTTCTGGCCACAATACCAGTCCATAATCCATAATAATAAAGCTTCCTCCAGTGAAAAAGTTAATCCCATTGTCCTCCCATATCAAAATCCACTGATCCATTTGTTTAGGACTGTTTTGGACTATTGTCATACATATTTCTCTCCTGATTCAGACAAGACAAATTTTTGGAGAACGCAATATTATGGATAAAGGATGGAAAGTAATGGTCACCACTTTTTACTTCAATATGTTAACTGATAGACTGGAGTCGAGTGGATTACTTGTGGATTAATCAGCTGTTTGGACTCTCATTCTGACAGCACCCATTCACTGCAGAGGATCCATTGGGCATGTAATTTTACATTTCTCCAAATCTATTTCTATGAAGAAACAAACTCATCTACATCTTGAATGGCGAGAACATTTTCAGCATTTTTCTTTGGGTGAACTATACTAATTGCAGTAAAACTTTGCAACGTAGTGCCGAATTATGACTTCCCTGCTTCTCCCTAACAAACAAGAAAATGAGACAAGAGTCCACATTTCATGGCATTTCTTTATGCTCTTAAATTTCCCTTATTTGAATGGCAAAATGTTATTCAAATTTAAACTGCTTAATTACTTTGGTTATCACAATAATAGTGATTAGATCAAATAATAAGGTGATTAATCAATAATCACAGCATTCAGTGGCCACACATCTGTATTTAACTTGGAGATTCATGGTACTAACAAAGTGAGTGGACAACGTGTGGTAAACTCACCATGAGATAGTCTGCCCACATCTCTCGTGCAGACTCAAGCGCTGCCTGCCGCAGTTTCATGATGTAGGCGTAGCGCTCATTCGTCCAATCCTTTGGTCCTTCCTCATCATGATATTTTCTGAATGAGAAAGAGAAATGTAGTACAAGGAAATGCAGAAATGAACCAGTTCCATGAAACCACAAGTGAAGAAACATGGCAAACCTTGGCTCATCCTTTGGCCTCCACTCCACATAATGGTAGAGTTTCTGTACATTGATGAGCCAGTCTCGCAGTAGGTAAGTAGTGTTGTCAATATTGTGGTCAGTTGCCACCCTGTCAGAAACATACAAACGGCGCTCATTATGTGCACTTTACTTTCTACAGAATACAATATCTGGTGGAAACTAAAGATTACATGAGCTAACCACAAGCTTATGATTACCTGCACTCGTACCATATTTAAGAAGGTCTTTTAGTGCATAATGTATATTTAGACCAGCAACAGGGAAACGAGTGAAGAAACACAAAAGCTCTAAATTAAACTCTACAGCAGAACTAGTCTAAAAAAGTAGCAGAACATGAGAAGTGAAACTGTCAAGCTATCGGGTCATCACAGAGAAACAGTAGCAAAGATAAAGTAAACAGACAGATAGCGTCCCATACTGCTGAAGACATGAGTTAAACTACATGTCCTATCTTTCTCTGGCTCTGTCTCAGCATGAACAGATGAGTCTCCCAGAGCAGAGCGTGAAACAGCACAGCTGTCCACACATCCAAACAGAGTTAACCCATCAACTCTGGCCAACAGCTAATGCTACTACAGTACAGACTGATTCATGAAGGGAATTCAAGTCAGATTTTTACAAAGTCTTCAAACAGTTATATCATTGGTTTTCAGCCTTTTTGACTCAAAGGCTCCTTATTTCCGGTATTTCTGTTGCAACTGACAAAGCCACTTGTTTTCAAACCTTTTTATTAACAGAAACTAGAAATATTGATAATAAATTCATTAACCACAATCATTTTGTGACTCCAGAAGTTTCAAGAAATGCATGTTCTTCAAGTCATATAAGGGGAAAATAAATATTTGTACTATTTTTATTTTATTTATTGCTTTTATTATTATATTATGTAAGATTTTATTGGTATTATTATTTTTAGCCTTTTACTTCAGATGTAAGTTTGATTATAGTAATATATTCAGAACAATTTATTTATTTAAATACTTTTTAGTGTAAACTTGAGATGGAAGTTTGCTGCCCTCTGGTTGAGTAATTTGAGTGACAGAGTATTAATAATGACTATGCGGCTTAAGGTTTATGAACATTAATTTCCGCTTCTGCCAATGTGCAGATGTGAAACTGAGCAGTTGTTATCTTAAAAAAAGGTATTTCTACTTAATCTAACCTTAAACTGTTATTTTTGTTGTTGTAACTTAATGAAATCAGGTGAATTCAATCATATTAAATTAAAAAAAAAATAATAAAAAAAGACAAGCCAAATTTAAACCTGTTATGCCAACATCAAGGTGTTAGAGCATGTGCACTAACCTCTAGACCACAGCTTCATCACCTGGCAGCTGGTTATATTATCAAAACAGCTTAATCCACTGTGAGACCCATATGCTACCACATAAAAATACACACTTACACACACAGAAACAAATAAATGATAATGACTCTCCATCTACATTATAATTATACTGACATAGTCACTCGCCAGATAAATTCATTCATGGACAAGAAATATTGGGTGTGGTCACTATTCTGTAACATTTAACCATTTAACAGAGAGAGTCTAAATGGAGTCTAACCAATCAGAACGAAGTATTCCGGAAAAAAATGTGCGATAATTTGTTTAGTTATGTTTCAATACAGTGATCAATAACATTTCACTGCATTTGTGTTTTACAGTGCACCATAAGCAGCTAAACCGACTGTATTATGTTTATTCCCTTGTCGATATAGGACAATTCAATCTAGGGCACGACTGCAGCCAGCTTCAGAGCGTTCTTGGTAACTGACACCTTTACAACACAGCTCTTCATTCACTGGTTAGGACAATGACAACTTTAAGGGAAAAATTCAAGTAAAGCTGGCAGAGATGAGCAAGACACAGTGAGTATGGAGAAGCCCCTCCCATCTCATTTTTCCCCTTAAATTTGCCCTCCAGAGCATTGAGTTGCTGGCAGACAGATGTTCACAGACACCAAGAATGAAACCCTAGTCTAGAAAGCAACTGAAAGTAGTGCCACAAGAAATAAGTAACAAATGGTATACTAGTGTCTGGTAAAAAGACAGGGGTAGGCCTATCTAATAATTAATTACTAGTACAGCTAAAGTAGATACTATTAAATAGTAGGATAGTTACTTGTAACATAGGCTAGTAATACGTCCTAGTACCTATTAATGAATAGTTAAACTGGAATAGTTACAAGCAGCAACTGGAAAAAAAACAAACAGTACACGCATGTTAAGTTTGCTACTATTAACACTAGAGTAAATGTTGGAGAAAGTGACTAGTAGACACTTACTGTGTCGAGAACAAGTACTAGTTACTATTGGAAAACTTATAAGTAATGGAAAATTCGTACTATTAACAAGCGCATACTACAAGTATTATGACGTGTTATGAGATTCTACCATTATGACATCAGTAATAGAAGAGTCTCAGCAGCTGCACGCCGTTACACACACACACACACACACACACACACTTACCACAGCGCGATTCGGTCTTTGGGGTAATTGAGGCGCTCGATAGTACCGAGGAAATGTGGCAGCGAGTGCTGGGCGTTGCGGCAGATGAGAGCGATCATTACTCGGGGAGCTAATATAGGAGACTCCGGGCTCCAACGCTCTTCATGGAAGTATCCTTGAGCTGGTCCAGTATTCATCAGACAGGACCAGAGCACCGACACGAACAACACGAACCAGAGCATTGTACAGCAAACACTCTTTACTGACAGGCATACGAGCTCTTGCAGCTAAACCACACAGTTACACCCAGTTCATGAGGAGGTAGAAAGTTAAAACGGGTAACTTTAGTTTAAATAATTCCGCCGACCAAAATCAGCCTGCACTGACAACACTGCAGTTTGGAAGACGAGCGAGTTAAAGGGGATGTTACGCTGACGTTTAAAGGGGAGGGGCGCATTCTGTTTAAATCTGCAAACTAAGAGCAATACTGATAGTACCACGTTATATTACTTAATATTTCAAATCATTATCTGTCTTTAGAACAGTTAGTAATATATATATATATATATATATATATACACACACACACATACATACAGTATATATATGTATACGTGCTTCCATTAGACACAAAGCATTCAAAATTGCACAGTGGATATTAACTTCTTAAAATAGTGGTTCTCAAAGTGGTACTCAGGCTCCCTCGAGTGGTACATACAGGAATCACTAAATTAAATATAAATTAATGTTAAACACACAATGGCCCGGTTTCATAGACAGGGCTTAGCCTAAACCAGGATTAGACCATAATTCAATTAGGACATTTAAGTAATTTTTATAAACATGCCTTAGAAAAAACATTACTAGTGTGCATCTTAAGACAAAACAAAGATACTGACATGTTTTAAGATCAGTCAGTGCAAGTTTCTTTCAGCTGAAACAGCTTAGATTTACATTTTAGTCTAGGACTAGGTTTAAGCCTTGTCTGTGAAACCAGGGGAATAAATTTTAATTTAATCTTTATTTGAGTAAAGTTTCTTTTTTTTTTTTTTACATTTAAGTACAGTACAGTTTTTATTTAACTTTAAAGTACAACACATTTTAATTTAATCATTAATTTTTTATTTACTTGTATGTAAGCACAGTGCAGTGTTAATGTTCAAACTGTGTATTTAAAATGTTGAAGTGGTCGACAACAATAAATATTCTTATTAGAAATGCCTTGTTTTTGAGAGATGTAGCTGAATAGTTAGGCCTACTATGCTACTGTATTTTAATGTTGGTCATTATGATGGTACTTGGAGAGCCAAATATTTTCTGAGGTGGTACTTGGTATAAAACATTTGAGAACCACTGTCTTAAAAGTTAAGTACATTTTTGGGCAATTTTTTAAATAACAGATTCAGATTGCATCTAACAAAATGTACAAAGGTAACCATGTTATATCACTGAAATACCATAGTTTCCACTTTCCACAGTCATTGTTATTATAATAAAGCTATGGTATCATAGTATTAGTAAAAAGGAATGTATTTGTTTTACTACTTTATTGTTTAACGTAGTATTAGTAAACAGTGTTATGCATAAAAAAAGATGGATTCTGAAAGCTTCATAGATCCCATAATATTTTTTACAGTAGTAACGATAATTGCAGTAATTATAGTTATAATGATAGGGCTTTTTAAGGACTGCATAAGAATACTAGACACTGTTTCTACAAGTTCTGTCTCCTAAATTCAGAGCTTTGCTCCAGGACCTGGCCGCTCCACCTGAGAAGTGAGGGAGGCAGCTGCTGGCTCATCCACTAGCCAGAAGAGCTCTCCCTGTCTGGGTGCGACCAGAGCTGCTGGAAGTGCAGGGCCTTCTCCACCCTCCAATACTTGCTACAAAAGTACAGAAAATACAGAATCAAAATCAAAGCAGTAGGAATATCGAACTAAGAAAGTAAAAATGTAATATTCACAATTATAGATACACAGTGGGGTCCAAAAGTCTGGTCTGAGACACAACAGAAAGAGCTTACCTTGAGTACAGGAGCTTTGCTGCCCCCAGTTGACACAAACACTACACATCGAGCAGTGTTAACTGTGGGTAATGTCATAGTGACACGCTGAGGTGGTGGTTTGGGGGAATCAGAGATGGGAGCCACTGCCCTCTGACTTTCCTACAAATTCACATAACAAAGAGATACTTAAATAAAGAAAGCCAATAAAATACTTAAACACAAATCCATTTCAAAACAGATAAAGGGTCAACAGGAGAATCAACAGGATTCTTTAATATGTGGGATATGTGCTAAACTAAAAGTAGATGTTATATATTATATTGCTGGTTTATTAAGAATATATCTGAAACCTGTAATAAAGGATGATCTGGAAAGAGAGAGCAGGTGTGTCCATCTGGTCCCATTCCCAGCAACAACATGTCAAAAACTGGAATTTGCTCCGTGTTAAAAGCCTACAATGACAAAATTCTATTAAGGGATATAAATAATAATAATAATAATAATAAAAAAAATCAACTTAATGCAATCTGTCTAGAAAACAAAATCGCACCTTGCTTAGTTTGCCAGCATAGTCATCAGCACATTCTTGCACAGGTAAAGAAGGATCTATAGCCAAAATCCTATCTTCTGGAATGTTGATTTTCTCAAACAATTGATTCTGTAGGATATAAAAATCAATCAGTAATCATAATTTTCACATGACATGATCAAACCAGATTACTGATATGTTTTTATCAGCTGTTTGGACTCTCATTCTGACAGCACCCATTCACTGCAGAGGATCCATTGGTGAGCAAGTAATGTAATACTAAACATCTCCAAATCTGTTACCATGAAGAAACAAACTTACCTACATCTCGGATGGTCTGAGGGTGAGTAAAGTTTCATTTTTTGCTAAACTATTTGTTTTAGAAAGTGCTTTATATGGATTGCAAGTGCCCAAAACTCGCACTTTGTTCACATATCTTTGATTTCATGCTTTTGACAACATTTGAAGCTTGAAATATGCACCATGTTACCTTATATAAGCCATAAGTACTTTCGGGATCACTAAATGGAACAAGTCTCTCATCGCAGAACCCAATGAGCCATCTGCTGCAGTCTAGGCTCGGGACAGCAGGCAGCTGCTTACTCAGGATGGACACTAAACTTCCTCCTGAAAGGCCCAGAGAGAAGCTTCCACCTGTGCTGAGAGCTTTCTCTGCTCGAGAGGACACCAGCTGGGCCAGTGTGGATCCAAGCTCAGCCACTGACTGGAAAACCACCACTCTTCGTCCAGACATCACTCTCTGGAATAAAGAGAGGCAATGATTATGCCAGTTCAGATATGAAGCAATGCTTAAGTCTTTTGACACAGCAGAACTCAATACATGCGTCCAACTGTATTAGCATGAGCAGAAAAAAGAAACAATGAATAAGTTAACTGCCCTCTGCAATACAGGTGTTGTGAACAATGTGCACTTTGATTGGGCAGTGCAGGATTGATGAAGTCAAATGAACGTAGGAAGTACTGAACCAAAATGTGAGCTGTAGTAGAAGTGCACTAGAGCCTACCGATAAACTCTGGCAAAAATAACACGCCAAAATTATGCTTCGTACTTTTACACTTCCACGCTGACTTATATAAGTTGTAAAAATTGCGAAATTACTTATCACTCACCATGGAACGTTTTCTTAATAGTGAGATTTCCTTTACGTGCTCCTCATGCGATTTGACCAACAGCAAAACATCCAATCGCAGCGAACGTTGCCTACTGTTGCATTCTGGGTAATGTAGTGCTTACTTGAATCAAGCCGTGTTTCTAAAATATTCAGTGGATTTCAGGGCCTTGGAGTCTCAAGTTAGATCTTTTCGATTAGTTTTCATGTCTAATGTGCAGTTTTATGCAGGATTATGCTATATGCAATTTATTTTACATTCATTTTTATTTCAGATTTTTTTTTTTTTTGGTTTTTCAAGTTTTTGCTTACATAATATATGTGTACTGTGTATGTTTATAATGTATATATAAATACACACATGCATGATATATATTTAAGAAAAATATGTTGTTTATATATTACAAATTATATGAATATAAATTTAAACATGTAAATATTTTCAAAATATATACTTTATGCTTGTATATTTATATACATAAAAATATACACAGTAGTAAACTGTGTTTTTTTTTTTTTGGATGCGATCAATCGCGATTAATCTTTTGACAGCACTAATCTGTGCATTGGCAGCTTTGTAAGTTATGTAAGCACAAGTGCAGTAGAACACATATGCAGCTTAAAGATCCCATCATAAATATAATATAATATAAATTTATTGGAGTATTGAAGTACGGATACTACAACATGGAGTGACGATATTTATTATATAGTATCACAATATGTAGGGAACAATTTCTGTGATGCTGTGACACTTTAAAACTATTATATGGTTTGGGAGCCTAATCATTTTCTCTATGGATGCAAAAGACATTATATCAATAGTCAATAATCGAAAATTAGATTTATAACATATTAGTCTGCTTTTGTGAATGTGAAAATTTTCTGGCTGGCACTCAAACGGCTCCATTTCAATAGATGGCGCTAGTGCGCCATATTTGGGTAAATCATTCACACTGAGCTACACGTACAAGAAATAGTAGGAGAGGGAACCTTTGGTGTAATATGAAAACTGTAGAAATATTTTATTTGGTATTATTACGTTAAAATATACGACTAGCTGAAGTATATAGATAGCAGTTGATTCTGTATATCTGGAAAAGTTTGTGACTTCCTTTGGATAGTGTGTGGAAATATTGGGAGATGGTGTCCACTCTCTCTTCTTTTCAGAATCAGTTAGCTTCCATCATGGAAGCACTTGTGCAAACAGCAGTATTAGAGATAAGCAAACTCGTGGATGTGGAGTGCGAAGTGTTGCTGTCGGAGGTCACCCGCAGCCGCAGTGAAATCAGCGCCCTGAGGAAGAGACTGAGGTCGATCGAGGTCCAGCCGTGGACAAACACTGGACAAACACTGACAGAGAGTTTCACACGTGTGAAGAGGTAGTTCCACTTTTTTGGAATTTAATTAACATGCAATTGCATATGCTTAATAAGACAAATATATGCATCCACATGTTTATTTAACATCATATATGCAGGCTCTACTATGCAGTCATATAACATATGACATATATGCAACAATGCTGAATAATGTCCACAGTGAATTTCACGAACCATACTGATTTAATTTATACACCACCATTTGAAATAGTTAAAATTGTTTAATGTTTTTGAAAGAAGTCTCTTATGCTCACCAAGGCTGTATTTATTTGATCAAAAATACATACAATTTATAATAAATAGATTTCCTGCTTGAACATATTTTAAAATGTAATTTGTTCCTGTGGTGCAAAGCTGAATTTTCAGCATCAATACTCCAGTCTTCAGTGTCACATGATCCTTCAGAAATCATTCTAATATGATGATTTGCTGCTCAAGACACATTTATTATTATTAGCAATGTTGAAAGCAGTTGTACTGCTTCATATTTTTGTGGAAACTGTGCCACATTTCCATTAAAATGTTTGGGTTAAAAAAAATTTTTTTTAAGAAATGTATGCTTTAATTCAATAAGGACAAATTAAGTTGATCAAAAGTGCTAGAAAATACATTTATGTTGTTAAAAAGAATAAATAAGTGCTGTTCTTTTGAACTTTGTAATAAGGAATGTTTGTTGAGCAGCACATCAGCATATTAGAATGATTTCTGAAGGATCATGTGACACTGAAGACTAGAGAAATGATGCTGAAAATTTTTTACTTTGCATCACATGGATAATTATATTTTGAAATATGTTCAAACAGAAAACAATTACTTTATTACAGTTACTTAATATTTTTTTCACAATATTATTGTTTTTACTGCACTTTATAAATACTGCACAAATAAATTGAGCATAAAAGACTTATTCCAAATGTTTGACCACTAGTGTATAACCTTTTTATTTTTATTTTATTAGTGAATGTGCCCAAGAAGAGATACACAATCATTTGAACAGATGTAGAGGCCTAACAGTAATTCAGCAAGACCAAGTAAGTTCTCTTCTTAATGTAAATATATATATGAATTACCTTTAATTGTTTGCAAGCAACAGAGCAGCTGAAAACGTAATGGTTATATGTCATACAAATATAAGATATAATGTGATGTCACAATGTCAAAGGACAGTCCACAGCAGAAGTGTGAGGTAAAGCAGGAGCAACAGGAAGTAGATGTTTGGATTAGTCAAGACAACAGTGAAGCAGGTAAGTCTGGAGCTAACTGTTGTATAATTGTGGATAATTTTAATTGCCAGTGTTTCTAAATAATGTATAACTTCCTCCCACTTACATTACTTTCACTTTACCACAGGAACCCAGTGTGGTGAAGCTGTGAGCCTGTCACCCATTCAGGATGTTCTCAAAACTGTTCCTTGTGTTGACAGAGGAAGTAGAGAAAACGCAACCGCAAGAGTCCCATCTAAAGCAGAAACACCAGAAATGAACAGAAACGCCTCATCTGGAACAATCACAGTGAACCAGACTGTACTGAACGGAGAACCAAACACTTCTTTTAGTCACACACACAGATTGAGTGCATCAAACTCCACAAGAACATCCAGTGCCAACGCTATTTCAGGGGACAAGCGTTTTGTTTGCTCCTACTGTTCAAAGAGGTTCAGGTGTTTTAGTCAACTTACAATACATCAGCGGAGTCACACAGGTGAGAAGCCATACAGGTGCACACTTTGTGGAAAGAGGTACATTCAGAAAGGACACCTGTACACCCATCAGCGCACCCATACCGGAGAGAAGCCATATCAATGTTCGCTCTGTGGAAAAGGCTTTATTCAGAAATGCACTCTAGACATGCATTTGCGAAGTCACACTGGAGAAAAACCCTACACTTGTACAAAATGTGGGAAAGGGTTCACGACCAAATTTAATCTTAACAAACACTTGTCATGTCAGACTTGTAGCAACATTAGTTAATGGCAATAAGCTTGAGTAAATGTGCTGATAGGTATTAGATGATTTGCACTTTTAAGATCACAGAGATCTTTTAAAAAATGTACAGTCTGATAAACACTTTGATTCATGTGGCATCAGATCAGCATTAAAATCGTGTCTGAAAATAGTGAAACTTGTTCTAGTAAATGTATTTATTTATTGCATTAAACACATATTTGAATGATTTTTGTTTACAGAATACAAATAACTTTTTTTTAAAAAACGTGCTAAAAATCTAAAGAATTTTATTTTTAATTCTATTTCCCTGATCGATGTTATTCTGAATACAGTTGCATGTCTTTCTCGTATTTTCTATACGGTGTTTTACGGTAATCCATCCCATGATTCCTTTCAGCCAAACGCTATTTATGGTTTGTTTCTACAGAAAGATTGTGCCGAGTATAGGGACAGTGACTGCCAAAAATATCTATATTAAGAGTACAGTGGAGCCAAGATTCGCTCCAAACATTTTAAAGCTTCCCATAAGCGACGGTCATCATGAATACTGCTGATTTTAAGACGCAGCTAACATCCATAATGGAAATTATGGCGAGAACCGCTGTTGCTGAAATAAGCAAACTTTTCGAGGAGAATTCTTTGATGCTACGGTTAGAGATTTCACGGTGTACAGGCGAAAATGAATCTCTGAAAAAGAAATGTCATTTTCTGGAGAACGAACTAAAGTCTGCACGGAAAAGCGCTGGGAAGATGAATGGGACAGAAGCTCCATTCAACCATCCGGGATTTACAGGTGATTTATAAAACGATTGTTGCTACTGTGAATTTGCCCGAATTAAATGCAGAGATAGATGATCACATGAGGATGTGCAGGCTAATTAAAGACCTGAGCTGGTCAACTGAACTCTGTTCATACCCCACAAAGGATAATGTTTGTGCCCTTGAGTAACTTTGCGAGACTGTTGCTTATGAATTGTGCGAACGGGGTTTAAGTGATGTACTTTTTAGAAAACTGTCTGTTCTCCGTGACTTACTACAGATATAATTAAATATCATTCTTCAGTTTCTGAAATTTTTACGTTTGGCTGAGGAAAAACTATTTTTTTTATTTAAATATTATTTGACATAATATTTAAGAGAGTGACATAATAGAAAAAAAACTTTTTGACTACTGAGTTCAGAAGAAAGTTCTCTCTCAGGCATGTTTCATTACACACATATTCATAGTTTAATACACAACACATGATGTAGTCCAGCTCTCATCATCAACTTATATATTTAAAAATATATATTTACAGGCGTTTGGTGTGATGTAATTATATTTGCTCATATGGCGTTCATTTGTCATTCTCCCACTGACCTTCAACCCCAGGAGCAGAGTTGTAACAATGCATGCAATAAAACAAAGTAATGATGAGGGAAAAATAATGAGGATGCTGAAGATTTGAATGATGAAGTCAAAGTATGTGAAACACGTCAAGTCCAGTCTAGAAGAAATGAACCCAGAACTCAAACCTTCCGTAAAACAATTACAATTTACCACCCCAAATATAAAATGTATTTGCTCCTCTTGTATCAGTTGTGATGTCTGTTTGTGAACTTAAGACATCTAGTTGTCTGACATGGTTCTCAGATGGTCCACCATCCTACAGTTGATGACCATTTGCAATTATGGAAGTGTCAAGTTCTTTGGGTTGATGCAGTTATTCTACTGAAATCACATGAAGCAGAATCACATTTTAGGGCAGGGCAAAAATGTTTTACAATATGATGTGTAAAATGGATGATTGATGTATATAGAAATAATGTACATAATAGTACATTATAAATAATGAAGCAATTTGTGTTGAGTAGAGTTGGTAATGGGCTTAGTAACAATATAATAACTGGTGCATTTCAAGGCTATAATCAAATTTCTTTTGGCTTGAGGTAGGAAAAGCTTAAATGCATCCTTTTCAAATGGATTTGTGCGTCAAAGTAGCAGGCACAAAAGGTTTTTTTTTTTTGAGAATGATCTGTGATTTATAGGAGTGGTTTAGGCTAACTAATGCCCACATGTTCAACAGACACCGAACGCCAACCAACAATTGACAATGTCTTCGGTAAGGAATGGTGCATGAACCTCTGGAGACACGAGGACTCAAATGTTGGTCAGAAGGACGACACACACCTAGACTCTTCAGTCAACACACAAGAAGTTGGTCTCACATACTGTTGTTGGTGCGCATTACTTTTTTTTTTAAATACAATGACAACTTACTAACTCCCTCTGTACTGTCAATAAATTTAGCCAATAAGTTTGCTGGATGAAGAACCAGTTGTGATTATGATTAATGAGGAGATGCTGAAAGATGGCAATTGCACCAGGAAAAATAAACCTGAGGAAGACGAAAGCAGCAGTTTGAGAGGTTTGTGGAGAGAGAACTTTAGAACAGCTACTAGTAAAGGGATAGTTCACCCAAAAATTAATATTTGCTGTTAATTTACTCACCTTCAAGCCATCAAAGATGTAGATGAGCTTTTTCCTCAGTAGAACAATGAAGATATTTAGCTGAAACCATGGTCGTTGGTGATTCATAAAGTGCAAATTAATGGCTACCGTCATTTCAGAGTAAAAAAAGCATATACAGGCAAAACAAAATTAATACCCATGGCTCCTGATGATATATTGGGGTCTTATGAAGCGAAACAGTAGGTCTGTGCAAGAAGCTGAACATTATTTATAACATTATTACCTTTAATCCAAAGCCTCAAGCAAATGGTATGGAGTGATGCCCGATTCACGAGCAAATTATTCTTTTGAACCATCTGCCGCTTGAGCACCACAGAGTAACCAAGTTACTCAATCAAATCTCACTTTTGGACATGCCTAAAGCCTTCGACACACTGCATGATTTTTACAATCCTATAAGATCATTGCAGATCACACTGGGTGACATGAATCTAATAAACTTGGGTACGACATGCATGTAGACTGTACGATGATGACACCTATTGACTCGTAGGCTACGATGCACGTTTCTATAGAAGAATAAAACATCATCATCGTGCTAGTGGTAAGCAAAAAGAGCATGATGAATCACACTTTGGCAGCTGTAGTTTGTATGCGTGCTGAAAAAAACTGGAAGCGGCAAAAGAGTAAGGGATAAGAGCTTGAAGGAAGGATTTTTATGTTTTAGCACCATGTTGCATTGATTTCTTGTCGCTTTTTTATTGGCTAGTCAGTAAACATGGGTCGTAGCATCAAAGACACTGTGCGATGATCATGCTGAATTTCTGACACTGTCACAGAAATTAAGCCACAGGTATTAATTTTGTGTTCCCTCATATGCCTTTTTTGAATCTCAAAGGTGACGGTAGCCATTGACTTGCATTTTATGAATCACCAAGCACCATTATTTCAGCTTAAAAAACTTCTTTACCATTCTACTGTAGAAAAAAGGCCCTCTACTTCTTGGATGGCCTGAGGATGAATAAATTCATCCAAATTTTCATTTTTGGGTGGACTGTCCCGTCAACTCTTTATTATATTCAGATGTTCATGTTTCATTTATTGAATTACAGGACCTGCCGTAATCAGTGATGAAAGATGTGTCGCCCAGAGCTCTGATGATTTTATCACATACACAGTACCTTCAGATGACCAAGACCAATCCAGTGTACACCAGACACAAGCTGAAGAACAACCTCTTGATGGAGCTACACGTGGAGACAGCACAACAGGGTCAGATATTGAGCCCTGATGTTAGGTTTATTCCTGATAACTTGAACTTCAGTGAGACAGTTACACCAAAGAAGAAATTCAAGTGTGTGTTCTGTGGGAAAACCTTTGAGTATTTAAGCCATATGACAAGACACATGCGAAAACACTCTGGAGAAAAGCCTTACGTCTGTACAGTTTGTGGTAAACGGTTTGCACAGAAAATATATCTCACAACTCACGAGCGCACTCATTCTGGTGAGAGGCCATACGCGTGCATGGAATGTGGAAAGAGTTTTTCTCAAAAATCATCTCTTAATGTACATCTCCGAAGCCACACTGGAGAAAAGCCATATAGCTGCTCACACTGCGGTAAAAGCTACGCCTTCAAAATTGCTCTTAGAACACACCGATGTTAGAATATAAATAAATTGTTACTGAATATTGTCTACTTAGTTTGAAACTTCTGTCTAGGTAATAATAGAATATCCTGGTTATCTGTTGTTATAAAATAAATGTTAAAAAAGTGGGAAAATAAGTCAGAGTTGATGAAAATGCTGATAGCAAAGGCTGTTTGTTTACATGTGCAATATGACTCTAAATAAATGTGCTCACTAACACTAAACAGTCTCCTATTCTAGTAGTTTCCATTGATTACAGGCAATATGTTATTGTTTGAACACTGTGAAATGTGTTCTTGTGTAGTTTTCTGATACTTTGGAAAAGGAAAAGGAACTATGGATTGTTCTTGCTGTATCTTTTTGATACCTAACCTTGATAACTTGTTATTTTTACTTTTACCATTTGCCCTCCCTGAAATATTTTACATTGCACCATTGTTTTTATCTACCTGTTTTCTGAATAAAATACTAGTTTTTTTGTATCAAAATGTGATTTTTTTTTACAAACAATATCCTTCACATTTTACAAAAAAGTATCCTTCATATGAAGCAATTGCCCTTCATAATAAAATTCACATTAAACTTTTAATTTTATTCTCATATTTTCATCCAGTTGGACCATGTGGTTCAAACTTTACATATTAGATTATCAACTGATGTTATTACTGTGCGTTTATAAAGTATCAACGTCTAAATCTGAATTGCATGTTTGAGACAGGATAACCAAACAGCGCACTTTAGTTCTTGTCTAATTTATTACAATTCTTCATCATACAGTCTGCATACAGTACATGAGCTTTGCAGTTGGTCAACATCAAGTAGAATAGACTGCAATGGATCCAATCATTGGTTGTGTGGAACAGACCCATCAGAGAGGTGAACATATATAATTAATAACACTTTTGGCATCATAATCTTTAAAATGAAATTAAAATAAGTTGCACTTGTGTGATGACTGACTCCTCTCCGCTGATGTATGCAAGGCCGATAAACGCCCACAACCCACTGAACAACTAATCCCACCTTCTGCATTTGATAAGCCATTTCACACGGAAATGCATCACAATCTCATCCATTTCATGCCGACTTTAAAGGGGTTTTATTTAGGAGCAGCCAAACATTCCTCAAGTAAACCGAGATAACGGCATTCCGGGTGAACTATCGAATAGAAACCGCTACACGGTGGTTTACGGTATTTCATCCCATGATTCTTTTCTGCCAAAACGCTATGCTTTGTTTCTATCTACATACATAAACACCAAAGGTAACACAACGCCATTGTTTGTTTGAGGTAGAAATAAACATCTATATTAAGACATTAATAGAGCTGTCGGGTCAAAGGGCGAGTATTTATGTCTTTAAAGTGCCCCGTAAAAGATGGACATCATGAATACCGCCGAATTTCAGACACAGTTAACATCCATAATGGAAACGTTAGCGAAAACAGCTGTTGTGGAAATAAGTAAACTTTTCGAGGAGAATGCATATTTTCTGCGATTAGAGATTTCACGATTTACAAGCGAAAATGAATCTCTGAAAAAGAAATGTCATTTTCTGGCGAACGAACTTCAGTCTGCAAGAAAAAGCGCTGGGAAGATAAACGGGACAGAAGCACCATCCACCCATTCGGGACTTACAGGTAATATTCAAGTATTTCCTCTTTTCACATGCACAAATCGACATCTGCAGCGTTAGATATGCTGATGTCAAATGCAAAAAGTGGCGTTAAAGGACTGATATCTTAAAGTTGGATATTCAAGCCTCCACGTTGTTCCTCTGCCTCGATCTGAGTCTATACCCACTTAATGCTCACATGTTCAACAGACACTGGACACCGTCCCGCAATTGACAATGTCTTTGGTAAGGAATGGTGCATGGACCTTTGGAGACACGAGGACTCAAATGTTGGTGAGCAGGAGGACACACATCTGGACTCTTCAGTCATCATAGGAGAGGTTGGTCTCACATACTGCTGTTTTATGTATATGTGACCCTAGATCACAAAACCAGTCATAAGGGTCAATTTTTCGAAATTGAGATTTATACATCATCTGAAAGCTGAGTAAATAAGCTGTCCATTGATGTATGGTTTGTTAGGATAGGACAATATTTGGTTGAGAGACAACTATTTGAAAATCTGGAATTTGAGGGTGCAAAAAAATAAAAAATATTGAGAAAATCGCCTTTAAAGTTGTGAAGTTCTTATGCATATTACTAATCAAAAATTAAGTTTTGATATATTTACGGTAGGAAATTTACAAAATATCTTCATGGAACATGATCTTTACTTAATATCCTAATGATTTTTGGCATAAAAGAAAAAACGATAATTTTGACCCATACAATGTATTTTTGGCTATTGCTACAAATATACCCCAGCGACTTAAGACTGGTTTTGTGGTCCAGGGTCACATATGGAGTTCTCTTAAAAATAATGTCAGAATACAGTTTACAAGTTCTGTTTTATTTTCAATCCTTTAGCCAATAAATTTGCTGGAAGAAGAACCGGACATGATTATGATCAAGGAGGAGGCATTTGAAGATTGCTCTTCAGGAATAAATGAGGAAGACCAAGATAATCAAAGTGTGAAAAGTATGCAGAGAGGAACATCATTTAATAGTCTGTCTTGTGTAGTCAGTTGGTCATCGCCTCATCAGAAGTATGATAGCATACACATAAAGTGTAGATGTATGGGCATTTTATATGATTGATTATGTTGTAAACAGCTAATGAATAGCAAATGACTAGTCAATTACTGCAACTGTACCATTATGAAACCTTACTGTTGTAGACTGCAAAAGTTTTGCCTATATATTTGGAAAGATAACACTGTTTTATTTATTTATTTTTTGGAAATATGCAAAATGGTTTAAATATTTTAAATGAGAGTACAACATTCTTAACAGTAGCTGAAAATCATATCAAAATGTTATAAGCCATCAAAAATTATAAAAAATAAATTAAAATTAATAAATAAATGAAAGAAAAACCCCCCGTAATAAACATGCAGGTGATGTGTATAACACATTGGAAATAACAGATGCAACTGAAAAATGAAATCCAAAATGATGGTTTAAATGTAACCTTAATTATTTTTAAACAAGTTTTACATTTGGTTTAAGCTTAGTCCTTATTGTTGCAACCTACCCTCAATGTGTGATCTTTTGAACCCCCTACAGGTGCAGTCCAAGAGGAAATCAAAAAAATTCTCCCAGAGTTGGATTTAAGCAAACTTCAGAATGTGGTCAGTCATCTTTCATTAGTGGTGGGTGTGGAGAAGACAGAAGACCTTTCCCTAGTAGAGGTGTCCGATCTTCAGGACTTTCTGGAGCCAATACAGTGTCGAAAACTTGTGAAAACATTCAAACAAAAAGGTAAGAAACAATCTTAAAGCCTAAAAACAAATTGCACAATATATGGTGTTGCCATGTCTTGCACTTTCCTTTGGTGCCCACTTTAAAGAATTGGGGTGTTCACTCAGCCTTCACTATTACCCCTTTTGCACAACTGGCCCATGTGGTCACTGAATTGAGAGGCTGACATTGACCTACAGATGTGGCCTTTGAAAACACATTTTTTTCTCCAGGTGTCTTCATACAACAGCAGTGGTCAGACTTTTTTTGTTTTTAAAACCAACTCTTACAGGTGCATTTGGTCATCCAACCTTCCTTCAAATTCAGCTAATGGGTTTAGAGTGGATTTACAGGTATTTCATGTGCATGCATATCTAATGCTTTGTCACAGAATTGGGGGGTGGTGTGCCGTTGTCTCTGAGGTGATAATAGTGGTGTGCAATGTCGTCAGAGCACCATTTTGTGTTGTTTGAATGCTCAAAATCTCACCCCATTTACACGTGGTATTAAGATGCATCTTGGGTGATCAATCATAAGTGGTCAGTTCTAAATATAGGAGTCAACTGGGTTCAACACCACAATGTGTTTGCATTGTATGTGCTAATCTGTCCAGACCTAATCAACTAATGCACTAAAACAAGGCTTTAAAACTTTGCTGATTTGAAATGTAAAGCACATCTGTTTTTTGCCTAATACAGGTACTAAAATACCTGAATTCTGTTTGAAACGTCACATTCATGTCTACACCATCCCTTCAAATCCGATCAAAATTTCAGTTGGCTTGAGCTTAATCAGATCAATTAAGGTGTTTACATGAAGGCTTTTCAGTCCGATTGAGCCATCAATCCGATTACTAACGAATTATTTGGGTGTAGCTACTGCATCAAGTTAATTTTTTTTTAAACAATCTTAATACCCACTTGAGGTGAATCTGAGTTGCATTTTATAGCCATTAATTTGGTTGTTTGTATTTAGAGCAACATAAGCTGTATGTTGTTTCAGGTGTCATGTCTGCAGCCTCTTCATCTTCTCTGGCCTGCACTTTTTACCAGCAGCCATTCAAGAAAACGAAATCCGATCCTAATCACACTCTTTCAGCAAGTTCAGCATCACAGACAGACCAAATTTGCATCCCACAAACTGTGATTTCAACATCTGATCAAACATCTGTTTTTAATGTCAACGGATTCTCCTCCATCCAGCACTTCATCCCAGTGTTCTTCAGTGATGTCCCCGTTTGATCTGAAACTGCCAGAAACCCCAAACACTTCAAGTTCCCAGCATCATGTTAACCGTTTTAGTCATCAGGGGGTGATTCTTCCTTATGTGTGTTTAAATCCAGTTTCCATGAAGAAAGAGAAAAAACTCTACATAGAATCAGCTGGACAAGATGGGAAACCGAGGCCAGAATGCTTTGCTGTGCTTCTGTTTTAAAGTCTAGTACCGCATAAAGTTTACATGGAATGGTCAGGGGCTGTTAACTTTGATGGCTCCCGAGGAAAAAATGCACTACCTAACAATCTGCGGAAAGCAATAGCAGAAATACTTCACCGGAGATTTCCCAACCCTATACCCCGGGACTGGAAGATGATAAGAGATCAGCTTAATGAACTTCTCCGTACCAGACGACTCAGTTTCCCGCTTATTTAAAGCCTTTGCACTATACCTCAAACATGGTAGGCTACTGTAATACCTACACAATTTACTATTACTTTCATTTCCACCTAGTGGTGTCTAGGTTTTCTGGGGCCCCTGTACAGTACTTTTTGTTTTGCCCTCTCAAAAAGTTGCAGGGGGTCCTTGAGGGGTAATGTTGTGGGTCCCCCAATAGCATTGGGCTCCCTGTAAATAATTCCCATTTTTCAAAACTCTTCTTTTCACCATTTTTAACTGACTCTAAAAACATCCAATGAATTGCAAATGAGGACCCATGTCTCTAAAGCCCTGTTTACACCTGATATTAATGGCGCTTTTCCACTGCGTGGTACGGCTCGGCTCGGCTCGGTTCAGAACGGCACGGCACGGCTCAGTTTGGCTCGGTTTGTGTTTCCACTGCAGTTTAGTACCGCTTTAGAGTGGGCGGGATTATTCACGTGTCGTTATAGTTGCGCCGCCTCTACTGCCAATGGTTTCATCAAACACAGTATTGAAATCTCCTCCCCAAATAACTTTAGCTGAAGGATATAGGGAAATGAAATGCTGAATCCTAGATTCAATATTTGAAAAAAGTATATCATTGTTCACTTTGTTATTAGTGGCATAACAATTGACTACTACAAATTGTTCGTTATCCTTATCTAACACAAGCAATATCCATCTGCCACAATCATCTTTTTCGTAGTTTAGTATTTGCCCTGTAAATCTATCTTGTAAAATAGCGACCCCCGCTGAGCGGTTGCTGCCAAATGACAACCAAATCTCTTTTCCCCACTGATTTTTCCAAAACTTCTAGCGGGTCTGTTGTGTCTCGTGCCGCAAGTTCAATGACGCAGGCAGTGACGATTCTCTCTGGCCAGTCAGTGATCAGCAGCGTTTACACGTCACGTTTTGGTAACGGTTCGGCTCGCTTGGAACCTCGGCCGAGGTGGTACTAAAAAAAGTACCAGGTACTGTACCCAGTGGAAAACCCCCCAAAAGCGTGCCGTACTATGCAGTGGAAAAGCCCCATAAGATGTGTTTTGCTAAGTAGATGAGGGAGAGACATTCCTGTTTACACCTGGTGTTTAAATCTGTCTCTTTTATCCACTTTCGACCGCTTTCCTGATTTGAGGGGAAGGTCTATGGGTGGGTGTATGTATGGTGACTTTCATTTCTGCTCTGATTGCTGCAAAACTGTGCTGAACGCTGTGGGTTTGTTTCAGGTCTGCAAAGAAGAATGACCTATAATGTTTAAGATTTAGGTCAGTAGGTATAGTTACGCTATAAAAGCAATCTTGTCGAATGCGTTTTCGACTACCTCTAGAAGCGGTGGGAAGCAGACAAGCTCAAAACGTATCACCCCGTTCACACCTGTATTTGTTGTCCACTTGTGATCAGATAGACAAAAATGCATCTTAATATCAGGTGTAAACAAGGCCTAAATGTGTAGAATTTTGGACTTAAAACTAAAATGGTTTGTGGTCACTGGAACGGGAGTTCAAATTAGTGTTCATTGTTGAATGTGTTTGAGAATATTATTACTACTTTCATCATATGAAAGTATCAAATATTGAATCTTGTGTTTTAGATTTGTAAATTCACTGTTAATAGTGTATACATCGCTTCTTGTATCAGTTTTTTGCTGTACATATTATCATCAAAGTTGGGAAGCATAATAGATTTATTGTCAAATCTGATGACATTTTTAATCTTTTGTACATGTTTTAAATTCAGTTTTTAGTTGGAGGTGTACAAAATAAAATGTATATGCAAATGTATAGATTTTGTCTCCAGTTTTCTAATTGTTCCATTTCACATTTATTGCCCAAAAAATAATTTGCTCTTCCTGTTTACACCATCACCCTAACTGCATTGATTATTGATTCAAAACCCCTAACCGCTTTTGTGCCAGAAAAAAATATAGCTCTGATTGAATTATAGATTATTTCCTTGGATATGTGCATTTCAAAACATCTTTTCTAACACTGACTGAGACATAACATGCTGCCTAACCTTGCGTGATATTGCATGAAATTATATCATCTTTCTTTTTCACAAGTTTTCAAAGGCCACATCTGTATTCTTTTGAAAGTTTGTAGAGAGATAGTCTATTTATACACTTTATACATAATAAACTTATGTAGGCTAAGTAGATTTATTCAGAATTCAAAGCAAATAAAACAATGGGTCTCATTATGTATGCACAAATTTGTGTGTGACTTTGGTGTACAAAGATTTCCACAAACAAAATCATAATTCATCAGTAACTTTCATACAAAAATGTATTCTAAATTCATGGGAAAATGTACAAACTACCGAAACCACACAAAAATCTCTTACTCCAGGTACCGCTGTAAACATGATGTCACATTAAATTTTCTACATGGAAATTTCATAAAAGTGATGCGTAGGTCTGTATTCTGGTTGTGTGTAGAAAGTGTTTGAAATGGTTTTAAGGCACACTTGGCATTGCTCGAGGAACTTGTTGCACATGCTCTCAGATAAGAGCTTGTCTTCAGACACCGTCATATATTTGTTGAGACGGATGAAAATCTGATCAGATGAAAATCTGTAAAGGAAAGATTGTGCCGAAAGCCTTATATAGAGATGGTTGCAGAACTAACCGTGAGCACATGGTCACTTATTTGGAATACGCAATTCATTCACATTAAAATGAGATTAAGAGCAAATTCATGTGCATATCCATGTGTTGAATTTTTTTTTTTTTCTGAAAAGTTTTCGGTATGTATAATTATGAATAATCCATGCACTTGTTAGTGAATGAGACTCGAGCAAAGATTTACTGATAAATGGTTAAGAGGCCTCTGAAGAAGGTATTTTGTTTGCCTTTCAACACATTTCAATTTTTTTGTATCTCTTTTAATAATTTTTTCCCCCAAGAATCCAGTGGACAAGTGGATGGAATGCCTAACGAAATGACGCTCACTCCATTATCATCAAACGAGTCCCTTCCTGAACAGTCCTTCATTCCTTCATTCATCAAGCCCAACTGGGTCAGAAGTTTCCAGGTTCCTTGGGACCGCATGCCAGCAGCTCTCACTCAGGCAACGTCCACTGGAGAGAGGGCTCGACCGGGACCAAGAAGGGAGTTTGTTAGGATTGTTGTGGCAGCCATGCAAGCCCACAGTCCAAACCCAAACTTAGCCGCCTGTGGTGAAGTGGCACGAAACATCGTGTCTACATATCCCCTGACATTCGGAGACATTTCTGAGGAAGGAGAGCAACTAGGAAGTGGCTTCAGTTGCTTACAAAGACAACTAAAAACTAGGGTAGAACATGTGAATAGAGATGTTTTGGAACACAGGATTCGTCGACCTAGAAGACCATCAGCGAAAAGAGCTGGACAACAGGACAACTTCATGAGGACGAAAGTCCGATGCAAAGTGGACAGTTACGGATGCATCAATTGGCAGCCATCTTCCATCCCAGAAGGAGAGACGGCAGAATCTCTTGAAATGAAGAGGAAGGTTGCGGCAGAGATTTTTCAGTCTGCAGGTCCGAAGGCTGCCGAGTTGCCCAACGTAGACGACTTAATGCACCAGACTTATGTTTACCAGCGCCACATGATCAACTCAAGCCCCCCTCCTACCATCAGTGAGATTGAGGGGCATTGGCCATTCCTGTTCACCGAAAGAGGCCTCTGCAGGCACTTCAAAATCTTGACTGGGATTGACATCAGAAGCCGCTTTAACGAAACTCTTATTCTTAAATCCAAGAGAATACTGAACTACTTCAGTAGACAGAGACTGAAGTGGAACGGAGAGATCCAGAGTATGCTCAGTGAGATCGACGACACCAGTGCAACAGATAATAACAGGATTGCCATGTCAGCCATTCTGTTAATGATGAAATACTTTAAGGAAAAGGACAACGCTGTCTTCATCTTAGTAGATGTCAGTAACTATGAAATGGTACAGTTCCACTAAAGTTTTGAAGGGGGTTTTGACAAAACTGAGTGTTAAAATGTTCTTATGTTCTGCTTTCTAGGAAAACTCTACCAAGATGTCCATCGAAAATGAAATTAGCTTACCGGCAACGCCCCGGCTAATCATGCTTGGTAAGACATTGCTACACTACAAATGTTTGTTTTGTACTTGGACATATATTTATAGTCATTATTTATATTTCAGGTGAGACGTTGCTGACTTCGTCCAAGTGGTTTATCAGTATTGAGGGCAGAGTAACACATTCAATAGACGACCAGCTGGACTTTGCAGCGGCGTTGTCTGTGTTCTTTGGGTGCTTCTATGTTTTTAATATTGAGTACCAGGAGTCAGCCAGTGCCACCCTAGAGCTCATTCAGAGGTGAATGTTGAGGACACTTGTCCTGTTTGACCTTTTTTTTTTTTTTTTTTTTTTTTAAATTTTTTTAAAAAATCTTACTCCCTTTCTTTTGGTATTTTACTTTGGTCTCTTTTGGATCAGAAATACTTAATCTTATGGAAGTAAAAAATAGTTTGTGTATGCAATTTCAACTAAATATTGTAACTAACTAGGGCTGCAGCTAACGATTATTTTTATTGTCGACTAATCTATCGATTATTTTTTCGATTAGTCGACTAATCTATAGATTATTTTTCAATTAATCTATTTATTATTTTCTTATCGGTTGATGAATTATTTAGTTAAACTATCAATAAACAATAACAGTAACTTCTGCTATTAATCTTTTATTTTATTCAAACGTTTTCTCATCATTAATACTTTACAAAAATAAATAATAACAAAGAAGCAAAGAAAGAAAATAATAATAAAGAAAGATAATAACAAGAAAAGAGAGAAAAAGAAATAACAATAAATAATTAATAAAAAATAAAAATTAAAGAAAGAAAATAACAATAAATAAAAAATAAGAAAAGAGAAAAAGAAAAATAATAATAAATAATTAAGAAAAAAGAAAGAGAATTACAGGGCAGTGATACAATCAATAGAAATGCACATTATGGCTGCATTCATAGTTACTGTTTGGGACTGACAGCAGTTGCTTACAGGTGAGAGACTTGAAATGTTTTATTTATTCAGCAGATTAAAACATCTGCTTGAATACAAATCGGTATGAATGAACAGCTGAAGTCACAACCGCATTCAGGACACTAGAGCGACAGAATCAAAAATGGCGTCATAACACCGGGACGTTTTATCAAAGTTGACAGCCCGTTTTTAAATGAATGAGCCCAGTCGAGGCTTGTCCTATCCATCACACAGTTAAACTACTAACAATGACTTTAAATGCTTTGTAAGCGAGTGCAGAGAGCGAGTTTGGTGCACGCGTCTCAGATCTCGCGCGATCGCACTGACTCCAGTGAATCTTAAGATGAACGCGAATCATTTCTCCGTCTCTGTGAGTGCATTAAACCCGTCATGATTATATAGGCAGCTCGATGTCCCGTGCTGTTCCGTTCATTCAGGGCAGCTTTGAATGCGGTTGTGAATTCTGACAATGTAAAAGCGTCAGTTCGGCTATATGCGGTTCTGACGGTCGTATAATAATAGAATGCTCTATGAACGCTCTATGAAGTGAAGTGATGTTGCCATACTAGCCTTTACCTTCTGCTCTAGAGTCTTGTTTGTGCTAAACATGGCAGAAAAACAGTCTTAAAGGGATAGTTCACTTTGAAATTAAAATTTGATATCTATCAGCTTACCCCAAGGGCATCCAAGATGTAGGTGTCTTTTTTTCTTCAGTAGATCCAATTTTGATATTTTTAGGTCAGACCGTTCTAGTCTGTCAGTCATATAATGGCAGGTATAGGTCACTGTCTCTATAAGAGGGAAAAGTGAACATGCACAGAGAAAGTCCAAATTAAGCAATTCCCCATCATAACTACACATTGATGGCCTAAGACACGGCTTGGCGGTTTGTGTCGAAGCTTGAACAGTATTTATATCATTTTTACCTCTTGTACACAACCATGTCCAAGTGATCTGAGTGCGCGCACGCATCCGGTGTGTGACGTGTGTGTGCGCGCTCTTAGTCTTAGTCTGCGCAAGAGATCACTTCCGGCGCTTTCCGGCGCTTGCGCAGACTAAGCCAGAATGTAGCGCACTCTCAGGATAAACACGTCACACACCGGATGTGTGCGCGCACTCAGATCACTTGGACATGGTTGTGTACAAGAGGTAAAATACGATATAAATACTGTTCGCTTTCTCCACACAAACTGCCTCGTTCAAAATGTCTTAGGTCATCAATGTGTAGTTACGATGGGGAATTGTTTAATTTGGATTTCTCTGTGCATGTTCTTTTTCCCTCTTACAGAGCTAGTGACCTATACCTGCCATTATATGACTGACAGACTAGAACGGTTTGACCTAAAAATATCAAAATTGGATCTACTGAAGAAAAAAAGACACCTACATCTTGGATGCCCTTGGGGTAAGCTGATAGATACCAAATTTTAATTTCAAAGTGAACTATCCCTTTAAGTAGGGATAACTGCAGGTTCGCGCAATGGGCGTGGCTAAAGGTGCGACGCATCGACGCACTCCATGCTAATCGACGTATTTTTATAATCGACGTAATCGATGACGTCGACGAATCGCTGCAGCCCTGCACTAACAATTAAGCTTGTTGGTTTGTGTTGATAAATTATACATCATTCACCAGAAACTCTTTTATGCTTTTAACACTAAGCGAACTGACTTGCAGCATATTGTAATATAATAATTTAAAAGCAGGGTAGGTGATTTGGTTCAAAAACATTTTCTGTTATGCTGGTTGAAAGTCTCTTAACATCCTGATAGCAATCACTAAGTTAAAGGGACAGTTCACCCAAAAATCAAAATTCTGTCATTAATTACTCACCCTCATGTTGTTCCAAACCTGTAAGACCTTCGTTCATCTTTGGAACACAAATTAAGATTTTTAATGAAATCCAAGTGCTTACTGACCCTGCATTGACAGCAACGCAACTGAAATATTCCCAGGCCCAGAAACGTAGCAAGGACATTGGTAAAATAGCCCATCAGTGGTTCAACCGTAATTTTATGAAGCTATGAGAATATTCTTTGTGTGCTAATAAAACAAAAATAACTTTATTTAGCAATTATTCTCCTCCTCATCCTGTCTGCCGCCATTTTGGAGAGCGCATGCTTTCCTCTCCACATAAACAATACTATGTGATACTCTTCATAATAGTGGAAGATGGTAACTCAGGGGAGAAGAATTTTTGAATAAAGTCGTCATTTTTGTTTTCTTAGCGCACAAAAAGTTTTCTTGTACAGTAGCTTCCTAAAATTATGGTTGAACCACTGATGTCACATGAACTATTTTACCGATGTCCTTGCTATGTTTCTGGACCTGGGAACATTTCAGTTGCGTTGGTGTCTATGCAGGGTCAGAGAGCTCTTGAATTTCATCAAAAATATCTTAATTTGTGTTCCAAAGAAGAATGAAGGTCTTACGGGTTTGGAACAACATGAGGGTGAGTAATTAATGACAGAATTTTCATTTTTGTGTGAACTATCCCTCTAAGTGGTATAAATGTATTTATATTGTCTGTGGAAGGCATAGGACCATAAAATGTTCCTTGGTCATATCCCTTGGTCCGAGGAATACAACAGGCTGCCTAAATGCCTGTGAACGTATGTATTTGCATACCTCCATGCCCCCTGTTCATGCAGACATGATACGTCATCAGCACGTTCCATTACGCTATTGCAGACCGAGCGAGAATGGAAGGCATAATATTGTAATATTATGCACTGTGTACGGTATTGTTTTCTCACGGGTGAATGAGACATGAGGTAATCTGACAGCATTGCATTCAACTCTCCACCAACACGTCTCTCATCTTGGTCTGCCTGTGCGCGTTCATGTGTTTTGGAGGAGGCGTGGCTTTGGAAAGTGATTATGCAGGGAGGATGAGCTCTTATGCTTTCAAAGCTAGCTTGTTATTGCTAATATCTCCGAAATCGCCTACCCTACCTTTTAATAGGATTAGATAAACAAGGTTATGGGTCCCTGTTTAGGGTGTCCTGCAACTTATATTAGATGGCAAACCTCTTATAACACCCTTTTAAACTGTGTTTTAGTGACTGACATAGTTGTAGGCCTTGCAAAATTGATGTTTTGTTTAAAAACTGATCTACTGTTCTTTAGGTTCTTCGTAAGGATTAATCCTGAGGGGACTAAATGTACCTCTAAATCGGGTACAAGCCGAAGGACGGGTTCATCTGTCCAGAGGAAACCCCAAAACTTCAATACCCGTGTGGCTACATTTATGCAGAGGCTATCAGAATTTGAGTGGAAAACATCAAATTGAGTAAGTACGAGCAGTTTTATGAAGTTGAAGAAAAATTTTGTATGACATTTTTAAGTGAAACTTTTGTTATTAAAGGTATGTGATTAAACATTTAAACACGTAATGAGATATGAGTGCTGTTATGATAGTAACAGGTGACATTAATCAATTTTTTCATGTGTTTCAGAACTGCCTTCATCCTGGCCCTGCACTGAATACTACTACTACTATGATGGGTTACTACTTAAGAGACAATTTTTTACCTTGTGATATTTTAACTTCTTTTTTTTTTTTTTTTTTACCTTGTTATTACTTGTACTGTTCTATTTGAATGTTGTTGGAATGTTTGTATTATAAATATTTTATTACATTCCTTAAAGTCATTCATGCAACAACAAAAAAATATGTATCAACTAATGTGTTTTTTTTTTATTAAGGAATAATAATTACAATGATACTATAATGTTGTGGTACTACTTCCTTTATACAATAGTTACAAGTAGATTACAGCAGATTTTTGTATTGTGTATTGTTTACTGTAAATATGTAACCAAAACAGTGCTGTAATTACAGTAACCTGCTATTAAAAATGTAAAGTTCTCAACGGTGTATGAAGTACAATTAAATGTACAGATGCAAACCAAAAAGCAAACCAACTGAAGATGTTTTGCACACGAAGTATGATATTTCCTAAAACTTGGACTTAATATTTGCCTGAAATGATAAATTGGGTGAAAAAGCCTTACAGACTTAAAAAGGGACTCTTGTCAAATATCAAGACAGCAACTACACAGAACACCCTAGCAAGCACGGGTTTTTTTTTTTTTTACAACAATGCTCACTATTTCTTAGTTAGTGTGCGCCAGCAACAACGTTTTGGCCTTTTTGCGACCACTCAAAAAGTATAATTCATGCGAGCTCTCTATACGGTGGTATACGGTAATTCATCCCATGATCCTGTTCTCCAGAATGCTAGATATGCTATGATTCTGTAGTCAGAAAATATAGACTGAATACAGTGCAGCTGCATGCTGAGAATATAAAAGCAGATCTATACAGAGACTAACGTTATAGCGGTGGCTGTCAGATCGAAGGATAGGTGTTTATATACACATCACTGATAAATGGTCCCCTAAAAAACGGACATCATGAATACTGTAGATTTTCAGACGCAGCTAACATCCATAATGGAAATGCTGGCGAAAACAGCTGTTCTTGAAATAGGCAAACTTTTCGAGGAGAATTCGTTGTTGCTACGATTAGAGATTTCACGCTGTACAAATGAAAATGAATCTCTAAAAAAGAAATGTCATTTTCTGGAGAACGAAATTCAGTCTGCACGGAAAAGCGCTGGGAAGATGAATGGGACAGAAGCTTCATTCAACCATCCGGGATTTACAGGTAATTTACTTATGCACGATAAATGACTCTTTGTTTTGATTTATGCTGTACTAGGTTCAAGCCTGCAGTGGGCGGTCCTTATCATTGTGCCCTTGAATAAGAATTTAACCTTACTCCAGGGGGACTATTTCTGTACTAAATAGTAGTTCATCTCGATTACCGGAATCTTTTGAGTCCATTCACCAAAATGAATTAATTCAGTACTCCTTTCTTTAGGTTACGTAGGTGTTGACAAGTGACTGTCTTTCTTTGTTATGATGAGCGAGTCAAAGAATCATTCACTCGGTTGATTCGCTGGAGTCGTTCATGACCAGAACAGTCTTATTAAGCTATTAAAATATACATACATAGGCTATCTATTAAAAACTGAACAAACAAGTTTTTTTTTTTTTTTTTTAGTTTATCTACCTGTCCTTGTTGTGTCAGCAGATCACCAAGTTCACAAACGAGTTCATTCAGTTCGTTCATAAACAAGGTGTTTATTCATTCACCTCGTTCACAAACAAAATGCCTCTGTTCATTACAAGGCTAAATCTAGTTATTTAGTCTTCAGCTTCTTATTAGACGCAGCTATTCCAGGTTGTTTTTGTATTTTATTAACCCAGTACAAGTTACCCTAAAAACCCTAACAACTGTCACCCTTTTGTAGCATCAAATACAGGGCTTCTCAACTCTGGCCTTCGAGGTCCACTTTCCTGCAGAGTTTAGATCTAACACTAATTAAACACAAGCTAATCAAGTTCTGTAGGATTACTAGAAAGTTACAGGCAGCTGAGTTTGATCAAGGTTGAAGCTAAACTGAAAGTGGACCCTGAGGGCTAGAGTTGAGATCCCCTCTAGTCATTCAGAAGTGTTGATAGTGGCATATATACAAGGTCAACAAGTTTAATTTTATTACACATTGTATGTCTTTCTTGCGTTCTTGCATTATGACATAAGCAAAAACAAGGCATGTCTTACAGAGGGCAGACGTCGTCCCGCAATTGACAATGTCTTCGGTAAGGAATGGTGCATGAACCTCTGGAGACATGAGGAGTCAAATGTTGATGAGCAGGAGGACACACATCTGGACTCTTCAGCCATCGCAGAAGAGGTTGTTCTCACATACTGCTGCTGATATACGTGAATCAATCTCAGAATACAGTTAACTAGTTCTCTCTTTTACTTTCTGTCCTTCAGCCAGTAGATTTGCTGGATGAAGAACCAGATATGATCATGATCAAGGAGGAGACATTTGAAGACTGCTCTGGGAAAAATAACCCTGAGGAAGATGAAAGTTGCCGTTTGAGAGGTTTGTGGAGAACTTGAGAACAGTTGCTATTATCTATTTATTATATTGAAATGTGTGTGTCATTTGTTGAATTACAGGACCTGCAGTGACCAGTGATGAAGGATGTGTCGCCCAAAGCTCTGAAGATTTTATCACATACACTGTACCTTCAGATCACCAAGTCCAGTCAAACATACACCAGACACAAGCTGAAGAACAACCTCTTGATGGAACGACCTCTACACATGGAGACAGTACAACAGAGCAAACTTTCCATTGTACACACAACCACACAAGTACTTCAGAAGAGAAGAGGTTTGAGTGTGTATTCTGTCAAAGAACCTTCAACAAACTAACCTACCTGAAAGCACACATGCGTACGCACTCTGGAGAAAAACCTTTCGTCTGTACAGTTTGTGGTAAAAGATTTGCTCAAAAAACGTACCTCCGAATACACCAGCGCACTCATTCTGGTGAGAGGCCATACTCTTGCATGGAGTGTGGAAAGAGCTTTGCTCAAAAGAGCTCTCTAAACGTACACCTCCGAAGCCACACCGGAGAAAAGCCATATAGCTGCTCAGAGTGTGGTAAAAGCTACGCGTACAAACAGGGTTTCAATACACACCAGTGCTTCGGTTAGACTAGTACATACTGAAGTGAACATTACTGAATTTTATCTGTATCAAAGTTGCTGTTACAGCAGAGTGTGCATAACTCATTATTGCAAGTATGTCCATGTCTGTTCACAGAAATGTAAGTCCTTCAACTGTGTTTGGAAACGTGTTATAAAGAGGCATCTGTGCATTGACTTCAACTTCATTTAGGACCATCTAGATGTATAAATTCATTTGAACAAAAGGATAAAGAAACATGCTTTAATAAACTTGACAAAGTGAGTGAAATCATGCAAACCACTTTTTTATTCAGCATGGTTGAAGATACACATATTAATTGTTGTTTGCTTACACATGCAATCTAGTTGACATCTGAACTTGAACTCAAACTTCTAGAAGCATTGTACGTACTACATACTACTGAAACTACAGTTTCCGTAAAGATCATGTAGTGTTACTTGTCGTGTTCCACTAAAGGCCCAAAACTGATATAACGTTGTGATAATGTTTTAAAAACAGGGACCGTATTCACAAAAATATCTTCAGCCTAAAGCCTTAAATAGCGATGTGTTTACCTCTGGTGGTCTTTTATATCTAGACTAATATTATATATATATATATTTTTTTTTGCATTAATTTGATCAAAAATACAGTAAAAACAGTAATATTCTGAAATATTATTACAATTTAAAAGAACTCTTTTCTGTTTTATTCCTGTGATGCAAAGCTGTATTTTCAGCATCACTACTTCAGTCTTCAGTGTCACATGATCCTTCAGAAATATATTCTAGTATGCTAAAATGCTGCTCAATAAACATTTCTTACTATTGTCAGTGTTTGTCAAAAGTTTTTGCTGCATAACATTTTTATAGAAACATGATTTTTTTTCAAGGATTCTTCAAAGAATAAAAAGTTCAGAATATTAGAATGATTTCTGAAGGACACAATCAGCTTTGCCATTACAAAAATAAATTACATTTTTTAATATACGGAAAGAGAAAACTGATATTGTTAATCGTAATAATATTTCACAATATTACTCTTTTTACTGTAGTTTTCATCAAATTTATGCAGCCTTGGTGAGCAGAAGAGAATTCTTTCAAAAACATTTACAAGTCTTATTTAAATGTTTAGCCCAGATGTCAGAGACTACCAGAAAGGCTGTAACTTTGGTTTAACAGAAGAGACAAATTAGTTGGTGGGATAACAACTACATTACGGAGTAATACACAGCCATACCTGACTATATATTTCTGCTACGATCTACAGTATTACACACAGCGACATTCTTTTTAAGGTGCTGCAACCTCACATTTCCACTGTTCGGATTTCATTTTAAACAGCTACTGCAATCTCAAATTGAGAAATAACTAAAGGAATTGTACTACATAAAGCTATAATTTATATCACGGTGATTTTTCCTTGGTTTCCTCCTGACAGGTTTAGCCGTTTTGTCATGAACAATGAGGTGTTGTTGGAGGGTGACTTTCTGGGTGAAACCCTTTCCACAGGTTATACAAGTAAAGGGTCGTTCTCCTCTATGGATGCGTTCGTGATTACATAGGCTAACTTTCTGGGTGAAACTCCTTCCGCAGGTGACACAACTAAAAGGTCTTTCTCCTCTGTGGATGCGTTCATGAGCTTGTAAATTTCCTTTCTGGGAGAAGCCTTTTCCGCAAAAACTGCATTTATTGGGCCGTTCCCCTGTGTGGACCAAATAGTGAACTGAGAGATTTGTGTTTGAATGAAAACATCTTCCACAGACCTCACAACGAAACTTTTCGTTTGGTTTCAACTTTGAAAATCGATGTTTTCTGAGACGGTTTTTGGCGTTTTGCCGAAGAAACGCCTTCCCGCCGTCATAACAACTGAAGTTGTTTGGCGGTTTCTGTACTTTGACTCTTTTTTCGCAATGTTCTGTCGTGGTTGCGGCATCCTCATATATTTCCTGTGCTTCTTCATCCTCCTGAGCCTCAGAGGGAAACTCGCCATTTTGCTCTACTGAAAATTGGCTGAGTATACAGTGACCATCAAATTCCAATGGATCCTCTATTGGTGCTATTAAATGGTCGACATCATCATCAATAGAGTTTTTTGTAGAGTGTTTATCTGATGAATCAGAGGATGTGTTTTGTATTTCTGATATCTCTGAAAATTCACCAGACACAAAATGGCCATCAAAACGTTTTGAGTCAGCCAGTGGCTCATAAGCAGAAGATGGCGTCTGTCCTCTTGAAGCTTGGGGTGTTGTCCCTGTTGGAGTATTTAAAATAGTTCAAATCAAATCATTCTTTTAAGCATGATCCAAAATAATTAAACTGGACTAATTAAAGATCTGCTAGAAATTTTGAACAATTACCTGTATAACTGGGATAAGTGTCCACTTCAAAACACTCCTCTTTGATTATGACCAAAGGTTGCTCTTGTTCTTTGTGCTGCATGAGGCAAAATGAATAGATCATGTAAAATGACATTTTGTTTTTCCATTTCATTTATAGAAATAAGTCCAGAGTCATATTTAACAACCTCGAAAATGATCTAGACCAGTGCTTCCCAATCCTGGTCCTGGAGAACCCCAAAAAACTGCACATTTTAAATGTCTCCCTAATCAGTCACACCTGATTCAACTCATCAGCTCATTAGTAAAGACTCCAAAACTTCTTTAGCCAAAAAAGCGTAACGGCTAAAGCTAATGTTGCGGTGCAGGGAAGGAGACCAGAGGCCGTTTTTTTTTTTAATGGATGTCAGTGGAGAAGAGGCTTCACTATGCAAAATAAACAGCTTTTTAGAGGAAACGGCTTATCGTTTAATGAATTGACAGCTTATCGGATAATCTTCAACATGTTTTACACTAAACAATACTTTTGGATTGAACTATTTTTAGAGTTTACACTGAAAAAAAGGTTTTATCAGAGAAGTCACTGACTATTTGCAACAGGTGGGATTCAGTTTACGGCATTTTCCATTCATTCCTATGGTATCGGTGAACGGCAACTGAGTGTTGCACAACTCAGACTGAAATTCAGTGATGTCAAGGCTGTAATGTGATTGGTTATTAAGACACACATGATCCAAGTTGACCATTACGCTTTCTGCAATAGTAAGTAATACAGACCCTCTCTTCTCCCAACAGTGAGACAATGGCTGCATCCGAAAACTGAAAAATGCTGCCTTCGGAGGCAGCATTCCAAGGCAGGAAGGCATCAAGGCATGTCCGAATCCAAAGTGAGCTTCACTTCCTGTCTCGTGAGATGCCTTCATCTGATCAATTTTTGAAGGCAGCATAGATGTATCCTTCGCTGCCTTTGATATCCCACAATCCTGTGTTCCATTCCGTGACGGTTGAGCTAAAAAATAAAGATGGCGTCTGAAAGTTGCATTTGGTGGTTAGTTTGTGTGTATGTTTGTAATGTATATTTCTGATTAACTTTTTGCACTTTTGATGTTATTTCTAGCGAGAAATTAGTATTAAAGCAATTAAATATTTGTTTAGTTATCACCAAAACTCGTTCTATTTTGTTGTAGATCATTAAACCGTTACGCTGCCTCAGAAGGCTGTCCGAAATCAGTTTTGTGAGGTGCCTTCGTGCAAAAAACGCTGCCTGCAAAGCCATTGCCTCATGAGGCAGCAAGTCAGCTGCCTAAGTTTTCGGATGCAGCCAATCTCTTCTCCAAAACCTCAAATATGCATGTTACACAAGAGACACATCAAAAAATGTGCAGCGAAGGGGGTTCTTTAGGACCAGGATTTGGAATCACTAATCTAGACCAGTGGTTCTCAATTCAATTAAAAAAAAAAAAAAAAAAAAAAAAAAAAAACCTTTATTTGTCCAATTTAACGCAACCACGTTCCTTCTCAACCATGTCCCTAATACTGCACATTTTGCATCTCTCCTTAGTCTGACACACCCATTTCAGGCCCTGGAGTCTCTACTAATGAGCTGATGATCTGAATCAGGTGTTGTTGATAAAGAAGACACAGGCTGTATCCGAAATTGCCCCCTATACCTATAAAAAGGGCACTGTTTGGGGGGACAGCCACTTGTAGTGGTGTCCGAAACCACAGTGGACATTCTCTAGTGCACTCATTCAGTCCCACAATGCACTGAAAAAACGAGTGTACAGGTGCACGCTCAATGGCTAGAGAATACCCATAATGCTGAATGAGTCACTGCGTCTCGCCAGAAGAAGGTGCCTTCAGCCGAATCATCTACATGAAAATGAATCATCCATTCATTTTACAAAGCGCTCATCCACGGTGTAATACAACACGGGTATAAATGTGAAATGTGACCAATGCTTCCCAAATCGGTCCTATAGGCCCCTACTGTGCACATTTTGAATGTCTCTACATCTGATTCAACTCAAGATCAAGACTGCAAGATCAAATGGTGATTTCAAATCAAGTTCAAAGTCAAAAATCTTGCTGGATTTAATGTAGAAATGGTACAGCGGCATCTTGCTTCAACAAAAGTTACTTGAATGCACAACTTTGTAACAACTTCCCCGGATGACAGGAAAGCACCATAAATTGGGTGTTTCCAGTATGGGAGTCATCCAAAATGTACAGTGGTGGAGGGCTTCCAGGACATCAGTGGTTTGGAAACCACTCATCTAGACAAAGCTATTGAAATCTGCCACACACATCAATTCATGGGTCCATAAAAAATAAAATAGTACAGACCTTAAATTTTCAGACACTGCCAACATTCGCTGCACTATGTATCATCTTCCATTGTCAAATTAAACACACCCCTGAAATGACTTTTAAAATGATAATTCAAATTGGGCAGATGGTGTAGTAGTAGGACAGCTCGTTCTTTATGGTCATTCCATAGATCAAGTTCATGGGACCATAGAAAAATTCAAGTGAAAATGTTCAAAATTTGCACTTTGATAAGTTATTACACTATGTATAATTCCAGTGTCTTATTTAATGCACCCTTTGAAATTGGCCGACAATCTGCTTAAACACTACTGCAGTTTTTGCATTTACAACTTTATTTAACACCTTTACACATGCAGTGCATAACACTTGCAGTTTGATTTACACTTCTTACTGTGGGCATGCAAATCCTTTGGCCATTATTTTAAACTCATAGATTCAGCTCGCTAACGGACAGCATCTAAAACATAAGTTTCACTTTGGTGTGAACTACTTTAAGGGAATTAAGGGAACCTTATGAGGCGATACGCTGTACAGGTCGACATCGATCGCCAGCTCATCTTCTCTGGACTCGTTCCTCCGATCCCACAAACTGGAACACCACTCCTTTCCAAATATCCCTTTGATGGAGGGCTGCACTCCTGTAAGCAGTAAAATATGCAGATACATACATTACAATCACTGTAGTGCACGTGGAAACAACTGTCCGGCGAACATTTTCAAACAAAACTACTTAGTAAAGGTTATGCTCACCATCTTCGGTCTGAACGCAAATAGACCGATATATTTTGGAGCCAGCGCGCGCTTCTTCCTTTGTGATGCACGTGCTTTCTTCTTGCATTTCGCTCCCGAGACAGAGCATTTTGTCTTTAAGAACTGTATTTTCACTCATGACCCGAGACAGTTCTTGTCGTAAAAACGCAAAATCGCTGTCTACAATTTTGCATATTTCTTCTATTGCCGTTTTGGTCATTATATCCATTATGGAGCTTACTTGCAACCGAAACGATAGGGATTTTGACATCTTTCAAGACTCGCGATTTTTTGGTTAGCATGCAAGAAAAAGAAACACGGGCGAAAAAAAAAAAAACGTAAGGTCAGTCACCGAAAAAAAATTATTCCAAATTCTGCAACTTGGTACTGTGCAAAAACCGGAAATAAAGTAGCCTATACAAAAGCCCTAGGCTTTTATCTTGCCGCAAAAAATCGTTAGCTTCCGGTTTGTGATATACTTTCCCCAGTTCTCAAATTAGCTTTAGTGTGTCTCAAACAGCAGGAAAGTAATGGGAGTTCCCAGATCGGGGCGTTTTAGGCCATGTTACCTGATTGGCTGATGTCATAGTGACGGTAGGTTTAGGGGTGGGGTTATAGGTAAGGGAGATCAGTTTGATTGCCTGATTTAGAAACACACAGCAGTTTGAAAACACCCAAAAAATCAGAAACGCCCACTTTTGCTCTGTTGACACCTCAATCTCATGCTGTCAAATCACAGTATCTATAAGAGGTGTGCATCAGGATGATGCACTATTTCATGGATTTTTTCGAAAGTTAGATGATACAAACGTTAATAAAAAGTCCCCCTATTTATTGTTTATTGCAAAGATGAACATCGCTGCATTAAAAATACAAAAAGGAAAGGGTGAATGTACAAAGAGATAAACAAAGAAAATCAGTATGAAAAATTAGATCATAGTCCTTAAAGAGTTTGTTATTAGCCTACTATTTGTGAGTTCTACAGCAAGACTTCAGAGGCAAAGGGTTTAGAAATGTGTTCTTGTGAATAAAAACATTGCAATGGAAAACAAAGAAATTAACAAAACTTAAACAGTATGGTTTCTGTCAGGAAAATAAAGAAATATATCTTCCACGAAAAAGTTTAAAAACATTTTACTCATTAGGCTAATGCATATATGGCAGCAGAGCGTCACCAGAATTTGTTTTTTAACAGCGTCATATATGTTTGATGGTTGAATGAAGAAAAATATACGTTTGGCTGGATTTAACCTATTATCACAAAAAGTGTACATAATTTTAGGGACTCAGCAATATGACCACTGGGTGTCAGTATGATAGCAAGGGTTTTCAAACTGTTCCTGGAGCCTCACAGTACTGCACATTTCGGATGTCTCTTTTATTTCACCCAGCTGAATTAACTCATCATCTGAAGTTCTCCATGACCTGAGCTGACCTCTATCTTTGTGCCGGTTGTGTGCCGATAAGAGACTTCTAAATAAAAGAGACAATAAAACGAAAAATAAACGTTATGTTGTCTCATAATTATTGCGCGAGCATTAATAAAAAGCTTTGTAAAAACTGGATTTGCATTTTCTTTTTCACGTTTGCCTTTTCATTTTAAGATTGGCAGCTTTGCCTCGAGATTGCAGTGAAAATGAAATGTCAAATTACCAAATGCATTTTATTTTTCAATTTGTCAGGGAAAATGCATTGTCACAGTGAAAATGAAAATTAAATCATTTCATTTTCAATTCTGGCACATATTTTGCGTATAGCTTTTTATAATGAAATAGATAATCTGATTTTCATTTTCATTTTTATAATTAAATTGATTTATTTAAAATTGGCAGAAAATGCCTTCCATAATATACCAGGGGTGGCCAAAATTAGAAAAAAAATATTAGAACACTAGTATTTTCACCTGTTAAAAATGGTTTTAAGTCAGTTATTTCTATCTTTTGCTGTAGTTGTTCTGTTTCTTCATGTCATTCCAGACAGACTGGATGATGATGAGATCAGATCTTTGTGTCGAGCACTGACTGCTGTCAGACTCCTTGTACAAACAAAAATCTCACTAGATTATTACAATTAATGGCAAAATGAATGTTTGGAAATGTAAACTGATGTTTCCTATATATATATATATATATATATATACTGAGAATATAAACTTAGAATATACCAATATACCAAAATAAATAATACTTTTGAAAGAATAATAAATTTTTTTTAATTAAATATAATTATTTTTACATAAGCACCTTTATTTCTTTATTTTTACAAAAGCACCTTAAATGCATAAAAGAACGGTGGAAACTTCTCCAAGATGCTTGGAAAAACCTGCAAATCTGCAAACTACCTCAAAACTGTTGCAAGTATACTTCGGGAGAAAACTGTTTTAGGTCAAAGGTATTCATTTAGTTAACAAAAAACATATTTTACAAGTGCCTAAAACTTTTCAATGAGTATATGTGGATGTAGAACCTCCCAGGGACACATTAAAATGTTCAGCTCCTAAAGAAATGGAGGATGAAACCCCTTTTCTAGATGATGAGTCCCTGTGCTCTGCAGAAAGGTTTTTCAATGTCCTAGTGCCTCTCATGTGGATGTGGCTTTTACAGTCTTTCACAGGTCTGGGAGGCACACAGAGCTCTAAAGGGTGTCCTATTTTCACAGTAAAGAATATGTGAGCAGCATGACAAAAAGCTGTCTGTCTTCTATACTGTGGACCCCTGACTGAGGGCATTGCCTCAAATTAGGGTTAGAAAAAATGTGTGACGGAAATTAACTGCATTCCACATGGTTTTCAGAATTCATACAAAAACACAGATTAAGCTGATGACAGCAGGATAATGTTTTGCATATCGCACATCAAGATGCTGATGTCTACGACAATCCCAAAGCACATCATTATCCAACAAACAGAAATAATTAGTAGCAGCAAAAGCTGTCTTCACATCACATCTCAAGTCAAGTCAAGTTGAGCTTTATTGTCATTCCGCTACATGTGGGGACATACAGTGGAACATACAGATCTCAATATAGATCTGCATCTGTGATCATTTACATCCAGAAGTCAAGTCTAAAGGTCAAGCGTCTGGAATATGAAAAGGCACATAGGGAGCAGTGGTATTTTTATCTATAACACCTAGGACAGAAGACACAGTATAGCCGTTCAGCTCATATCAGCAGAGAAAATGGAGCATGATTTGCCACTCTTAGAGGAAGAAGACCCTTCTTGTTCGGTGTGTGGTGAAGTGTTCAGTGTTCCAGTGGTCTTCTGCTGTGTTTCATGTGGGTGCAGCTTCTGTGAAATTTGCTCTCAGCAGTTTTGGGAGATGCAATGTCCTTTCTGCAGAAAAGAGGCTTCTGGATCCCATCTCAGAAAGTTCAAGGAGCGAAAACTGAAGGTATTAAATACAGCTCAACGATAAAGATATAATAAAGACCGCATCAGATTGCACAAGCTTATCAACGCATGAAAATAATCAGCAAAATATCTTGTAAATATTATCACTATCTTGTGTAATCTAACTTATGTTTTAATTAACAAAATAAATTTAGGTCCACTTTTTACTCAGTATGTCAACAACGACCAGCAACCTGGTTACACTGTCTTGCAAGACTTTCTTTACATATATAGTATATTCAATTGGTAAACTCTCAGTTTCACAGTTCTGTGAAATAAAAGTCTGCCCCTTGTCTGAATTTCTGAGTTTGGACACATTAACATTGCAAGTGGTCAGACTTCATTATAGATTATGGCATTCACTTTATTTTTAATGTAAGAACAGGCATGTCCATTTAAAACTTGTGAACGTGTGAGCTTTTGGGTGTCATTTCTTGCTGTTTTAGCTGTACAAAAACAGTCAATTATGCTGCTTGACATTACAAACTGATATTACTTATCACATTATTTGAATGTATACTCGTAATTATAAACACACTGGTTTGTAGTTCAAATACACAGTTTACTGCACTTTGGCATTCTTTGTTATAAAATAGGTACACGTATATAGTATGTATAGAGCAAGAGAGAGAGAGAGCGCATAATGAGTATCACACATTCACAGAAAATAGCTTGCTTCCATGTTGCAAACTTCTTATCTCTAATATCTCTCAGCCTCCAATGAACAACAATCTGAGTCATATTATCCAAATGTATAGAGTTTGGAATAGTTAATCTTTAATAGAATAGTTTATCTTCCAAGGAGTGGTTGGCTTGCCAAAATTTGTCTAAGAGCAAGACATTTATTCTGGGAGTCAACTTCTAAAGACCTTTAAGTCTCTCTTTCCTGCATTTCATAAAAATAATTAGTCAAAAACAGTGATGCTAGTTTGAAGTTTTGGGAATGTTTACCTGTATCAGTAACTGCCTGGACATCTTGGCATCACTGAAAGAACTATAAATTCTGCTCTGTACCAGAAAATTATTCAGGAGAATGTAAAGCCTCCTGTTTTGTTTTTAAATTTAAGCTGAAGCCTGGCTGGGTTATGCTCCAAAACAATGGTCACTAAAGAAAGCTAAACTTCTGAAATGGTCTAGTCACATTCCAGAATTAAACCCCAACGAAGTGTGGTTGAAGTGGCAGGATCTGAAACGCATTGTTCACGCTTCAACGCCTACAAATGTCACTGAGCTGAAGCAGTTCTGCAAGCAGGAGTGGGCCAAAATTCCTCCATATAAATAACTACAGGAAACATTTGGTTGCAGTTATTGCTGCTAATGGGGGTGCAACCAGATACTGGCTTCACCTCCATTAGCAGCATTAACTGCAAATAGTGCTGAATGTTTTATAACCATTTTTAATGAATGCATGAAAGATTTAACTTATGTTGTTGTTCATGAAGATTCATGGAATAGTTTTGGATAAAGTTCCGATGACATTCAGTGTAATACTCCAAAAATCAGAAGGGGGCAATAACTTTTTCAACACCACAGTTCTTCCCAGTTTTCTGTTTATTTATCCTGCCTTTTAAATATTCTTACGAGGTGGCACACATTATCTTCTCTAATGGAATAAGAAAATCTTGACATATTTCCTCTTACGTCAGCAGGAGGGTCAAATTGCTCTCCTGGAGTTTGATGTTACATAATGTGATGTTTAGGCATTCATCAGAAGATATCATGTGTTGGCCTAGACCTTGCTCAGTGATGTATACTCCGAGCCAATCAGAAGACAGATCTCCCAAGGGTAATCTTAAGCGAGAGGGAGGGCATTGTATCCCCTTGTGACCCAATCGGGCAATGAAGGGCTCAAAGGAGCGATGGCCTCCAAGCAGTCATATCTCGCAGAAGACCTGTCATGCCCCATCTGTGGAAGTATTCTGCAAAAGCCAGTAGTGCTGTTTTGCAGACATCGCTTCTGTAAACTCTGTCTGGAGAGCCTGTGGAATGGTGGAGGATCTTGCGAATGCCCCCTTTGCTCTCAGCCATCATCTATGGGGGAGCTCATAGTCAACACCGCGCTTGAGAAGACCTGCGAGGGCTTTCTGGAGCGCTGCAAAAATGACCCTCTTGCGTGCAAGGAGCATGGCGAGACCTTGACGCTCTTTTGTTTGGAGGACCTAGAACCCACTTGTAGCAAATGCAAGTCATCTGCCAACCACCAGGGTCACAGGTTATATCCCTTAAATGAAGCTTCACATGACTGTAAGGTATGTCTACATACAAATTTGTGGTTGCTTGCGTGTATGCTTGACATTGTTTAGATGCAATGTTGATTCCGATCAACAGTTTCAACAGTTGTACTGCCAATTCAAGGACTAGAAGGACACCAAAAATTTTTTTATTGAGAATAACCATTTGGACAATCATCCCTAAATTGTTATTTATGGCTTCTTGGCTGGATTCATTATCAGACTATTAATAGCAGTATGCTAGGGTTGAGGCCTCCTGGTACGGCTGAAACCAGATGCCCATGCGCTTAGTTTAGAGTTGATGAAAGTATACACTAGTATCTAAAAAAAAATCCTCAAAAGAATCTAGAAATCTTTTAAGGTCAAGACCAAGGACGGAATAGGGTTACGAGGCCCCCTCTTATCTGCCCACCCTCTGTTTATACCAGGGGGTTAAAAAGAGAAACAAGACATTGTTGTATCATGGTTTCACTAAAATGTCAGAATTTTTATCTCAGAATTTTGGCCTGATATCGGAAGCTAAGCAAGGTTTGGCTTGGTTAGTAGTACTTAGATGGGACTGGCAATCCATCCAGAGTGTTTCCCTGCCCACAGCTCAAGATGGGATAGACTGCAGCACTTCCACAATCTTATGCTGGACAACCAGTTTGGAAAATAGATGATTTATTTCTCATAATTATGTTTGAACAACTGTACACTCTCAAAAGTATAGGTTCCAAAATGGGGCTTTTGCAGTGATGACATTAAAGAACCATTTTGGGTTTCCAAAGAACCTTTCAGTGATCAGTTCTTAATAGAACCATTTTTTTTAGAGTGTGAAGAACATTTTAATAAAGAACTTTTTGTCCAGAGGAGAGGTTCAGTGGATGTTAAAGCTTCTTCATGGAGCCAACAGATGCCAAAAAAATAAGATTTTTTTTTTTTTTTTTTTAAAGAAGTGTGCTATTTTTAAATTCTCATAATTCTAATCCCACTGGTCTGGGCTATAATTCATCCTGGGTCAGGACTATTACCTCTATAGCCAAGTTTACACTGCACGATTTTAGCCCCGATTTTCAGTTGCCGAGAGGTTTTGCGAAATCGCCAACAAATGCCCGAAATCGGAGGCAAATCGGTGCTCGCTCATGCAAGTGACAATCCCACTGTGTGAATTACCAAAGACGCCCGTGAAATATTTGACATGCTAAATATTTGGACCTGTCTTAGATTCAAATTCCTGCTGTGTGAAATGAATTCTGACTGAAAAATACATCGGCGATGACCTACAGCCAATGAGAGAACAAGATACAGGACAGCGGGAAGTTCAGGGAGCAGTTATATGAAACATAGTTTGCGGACCAGACAGAGTTGTCGACGATTCTTCCTATTGCAAAACCATACAGTGTGTAAGCTCCTGTCGCCGATTCATCGTGCAATGTGAACACAGCAGCAACTGAATCCTACCCCAGATAGTCGGTCAGTGTGAAAACAGTGGTGATCTGACGACTTTTGAAAATCGTGCAGTGTGAACTCAGAATAATGCTTTTTTCCCCCAAATGGACCCTTTTCACACTTCCAGGTTTGGAAAACATGTGTTTCATTAATTACTAATTCTTTCTATGTTATCATTTGTATTCCAGGAGGAACTCAAAAATGCTTTGAAACCACTTCAGGAAAAACTGAAGCTCTTCCGAAAAGCAAAACTCACTTGTGAGCAAACAATAGATCATATTAAGGTATTGTCATTTTGAATTAGCTGTAATCAGGTGAACAATTACAGAAAGAGACAATGAATTTTCCACTTCAGAAAAAGTAAATGATAACGTTCTCATTACAGAGTCAGGCAGAGAACACAGAGAGGCAGATACGAGAGGAGTTTGAGGCGTTGCACCAGTTCCTGCGAGACGAGGAGGCATCCAGGCTTTCCATGCTAAAGCAAGAGAAGGATCAGAAAAGGCAGATGATGAACGATAAGATTGAAGATTTGGAGAATGACATCACTTCACTTAGCAACACTATAAGAATTGCTGAACAGGAGATGAGATCTAAGGATATATCATTCCTCAAGGTGAACATTCGTAACGGAATGACTTAAAACACAGATTACAATTCACATGTTGCACTTTTAGTAATCTGCTTCTGTTTTTATTTAACATAGAATTATAAAGACACCATAAAGAGGTACAAATCATTTCTGTTATTAGTTTAACACAAATTCTTCCATCTACTCTGTGACCTAGACCCAGAATAACTCTGTATTCTTTGCTGTATTGACAGAACCTGGCGTATTCCCCAGGATCCAGAGATGATAACAGGTTCACTGCTTGATGTAGCCAAACATCTAGGCTCATTAAAGTTTAAAGTCTGGGAAAGAATGATGGACATCATTCAATATAGTGAGTATATTCAGTATCAATCTACCAAGTCATTTTCACGATTCCACATTTATTTATTTGTCAGTTTTAAACCTCTATCAAGAAACGTCTAGATCAAATTCAACCAAAAAGGAAAAAAAAGACAAATAAATTATTTTGTATTTTTACCAAGACTAAACTTAAAAATGGCCAGTAACCTATTGTAATGTAAAAAAAACCTCATTCACATTACTGTTATAAAAACAAATAGGCTACTAAAATAATTAAAAGTATTGTTACATTTTATGGTAACACTTTATTTTACAGTGTCCTTGTTACACGTTACATGTACTTAGTAATATAATGACAATAAATTATGCATAATTACATGCAAGCAACTTTAAACCAAACCCTAATCTTAACCCTAACCATACAGTAAGCACATGTAGTTAAGTAATATTACTCAGTACTTAAATGTATAATTACACTGACTGTAACAAGGACACCTTAAAATAAAGTGTAAACCATTTTATTTACGGTGCCCTTGTTACAGTGTGATTATACATTTAAGTACTGAGTGAAATTAATTAACTACATATATTTACTATGCGGTTAGGTTAGGGATGAGGCGGGTTTGGTTTAAGGTTAAGTTGTGTGTAATTATGCATAATTTATTGTTATTAATACAGTAAGTACATGTAATGTGTAACAAGGACACTCTAAAATAAAGTGTTACCAAGAGTAGTAATATGTTTTTTTTCCATTATATATATATATATATATAGAGAGAGAGAGAGAGAGAGAAATTTGGAAATTTTCTTTAAGGCCTGAGTTTCCGAGTTGGGGGCATGTCAGTGAAAAAATTTCTCGATGGCTATCCACCTTATTCCTAAACGCGGAAGTAAGCCTATGGGTGAGACTTCCGGTTCATTAGGCGCTATAGGGAAATAACGAGAAGAATAACAACGTGGGGTAAACGGTAAAACTGTTTGCATTACAAACCAGTGTGTTCATAATTAAGATAATACACTAAAATAAAACGGTAAGGCACACCAATTTGCAGTATTAAGCAGCAAAAGGAGCGGTTTTGTACAGTTAAAAATAGCTGGAAGCAAATGAGACCGGAAGCCAGACCCATAAAATTTACAAATGGCCGCGCCCATTTTTACGTGAAGAATAAGGTGGATAGAGACAATCCATGGCTCTCCATTGACTTTGTATTGCAGGAAGCTGTCTCCTTGTCATTTCTGACTTATAACAAAAACAGAACAATGTTTAAAAGCTGTTGTGTGACAAGGTGTACAGTAAACAAGCTAAAACCCCCCAGAACTACCTTTTTATAAGCTGTCGACCCCCCAGAAACGAGCGTTTAAGGACACAAAAGTAGAGCGCAACGTGTCATATTACTCAGATCTGAGCCCACTGGAGGGAAATGTAACAAGCGACAGGAAACATTCATTATTTTTTGACCATGTTAGATGATTATTTCACCACTGTATGTGAACCTGAGAGAATGAGATATATTGAGAAACTAAATTTTATTGATCTATGTCAGTGCCCCTTTTCCTTACCTTCCTTTTGTTTGAGAAGTGATCCAATTGAATGGCCCAACGTGAAATACCCGACATCTACAACTATTTGTCCTTAAACGCTCGTTTTTGGGGGTCGACAGCTTATAAAAACGTAGTTGGTTTTTTTTTTAGCTTGTTTACTGTACACCTTGTCACACAAAAGCTTTTAGGCATTGTTCTGTTTTTTGTTATAAGTCAGAAATGACAAGGTGACAGCCTGCGGCAATACAAAGTCAATGGAGAGCGTTGGATGGAATAAATGATGAGCTGTTTCCTCTAAAAAGCTGTTTATTCAGCGTAGTGAATCCTCTCCTCCATTGACATTCATTAAAAAAACGGCCTCTGGTCTCCTTTCCCCACGTACTTCCAGACGGGAAGCGTTAGCTTTTTCAGCTAATGGTTGCAGGCTTGCCTTCTAGTGGCTTTGGCATAACAGTGGATGGTGTCGAAATTACAGTGGATAATCTGCTCTTTTCGTTGGATTTCGTAGCCACTCACCAAATTTACATACTCCCAGAACAGAAAGAAAGTATTGCAAAGAAACACAAACCATTCACCTTATTAGAAGCCACTGTACCACTAAAATGATTTTGAAGCTTGATGTTTTAAGGTAAAAACAAACAAAACTTACACACAGCTGCTTTAAAGAGACCATTTTGCTTCCTGAGCAACATTTGCATTTTACCTTTCAAACTATTCCTTTGCTGCAGCTCCAGTGACTCTTGATCCAAACACCGCAGCAAGCTGCTTCCTCCTGTCAGAGGATCTGACTACAATACAGTGCTGCTCTCAGACCTTCAAACTCCCAGAAAACCCAGAGCGGTTTGATATAGGTGCAGAGGTGCTAGGCCACGAAGGCTTCAACTCTGGGCGACACAGCTGGGATGTGGAGGTCAAAAACAACACCTACTGGGTAATTGGTGTTGCAAGCGAATCCATCAGCCGGAAGGGAAAGCATGTGTTGACCCCAGCAGAGGGATTCTGGACCATTAGGCTACGAAACGGAGAATATAAAGCCTGTACTGCCCCATGGTCCCCGCTCACTATGACTAAGGAGCCGCAGGTGGTGAGGGTCGTATTGGACATGAACAGGTCCAGGGTGACTTTCTATGACCCACGAGAGAGAACACCTCTATTCACCTTTACAGACATCATCACTCTGAGAGCATTCCCATACTTCTGCAGCGCCTGTAAGGAGCACCCATTGAAAGTGTTGCCAGCGTGGATCTCTATTAAGACAGACTGATGTGAAGCACGTCCCTCTCAGCAATTCTTTCCTCAGGTCTCACCTCTCATGTTACATTCTGCGTGTGGGTGAGCTAGGATGGAAATAACCTTCAGTTCCACTTGTTTAGGAGTTTAAAAACCTGATAGAGGATCTGGACAGTAAGGTGAATGTCATCAAAACTGTCAATGCCTAGATCACATTTTACTTCAGAGAAAATGGAATAAGGGCTGTCGAGATATAACCATGACTGCATTGCACCTCAACGCTGGTTGTTACTTGTCATAAAACTGAAAAAGAAGAAGACAAAGAGGACGCAGTGGCTGGATCTGAAATCACATCACTTCCCAATTACACAGTAGGTGAAAAGCAGTATGTGAAATGAATATTATGTATGAATTCACTGACAGTATTCACAAAACAGCAGACAAAAAGTACCCAGATGACCTTCTGGTGAGATTCTGAAGTGTGCATCCAGTTGACACTTTACTATCCCATGATGCCACAGGAGAGGAGTTGTGAAAGGCAGTGAAGCAACGCAACTGCTGATAGGTCATATGAAAATGAGGCGAATACAGTATGTCTGAATTACAATCACTTTATATTCAACTTTTCTTAACGGTTGCAAAATAATTACTTATTCAAAAAAGTAATGACAATACAGCACATTTTCAGTGTGATTCATTTAAATAATTTGACTGATAGCAAAAATGATGTTACTGTGAATCCTTTTTGCTACAATAATTATGTAGCGAAAATATGATATTGTGACAGCCCTAAAAAAAAATATATTTTTAAATTTCAATATTTTTGGATTTATTTTTTAAAATTATATATATATATATATATATATATATATATAAATAAAAGTAAATGTCAGTGTCAGGATAATAAAATGGAAATTAGTATAGTGAAAATCTGAATTTGTGACAGCCCTAGTAAGATTTAGATTATTTAAAACATTTTTATGTGACCATACTTCAACAACATGGAATGTTTCTGTCAGGACATTAGAATCAGAAAAGAGGAGTCTACAGTAAATTTAGTCTACAGTTATTTATTCATTTAATCATTCAGAAGTCTGCAGTAAATTAATATGATTACACAGTTTTAGTTTTCAAAACATCTTTGTTCACATATCAGTGTCAGGCATTTCATCTTGTCATATCACACATGGGTAAAGCTTGATGAGGTAAAATCTAAGGCACTTTTTTGTGGCTCTTTACAATGATACTCTGTATCTTTCAGCTTTCTAAAAGTCACTTTGGAGTTAGGCATTTTAACAACAGTTATGTAATAAAAATCTCAAGTCCGTTAACATACACTCATTATCATCTTTTCAGGTTCAAAAAGTAATGTAGTGGTTTAAGCCTATAGTGTCAAAACCAGACAGTGGAATTTCATTTTTCATCCTGCTGGCTTTAGTGGTTGTGTGTTTTTTTCTCCAAACTGGTTAAATTGGAGTGCACGTATATTTTGTCACCTGTACACTACCATCAAATCAGAAAAACATTAAAATAATTCTCTCTCACTGTCTCATCTATTGCATATCGGATACTCAGTTTGTCATTGTGAAGACAGCTTGTGTGTTCTAGTAGGCTGCCAAATTGAAGAAAACCCGTTCAAAAGCAATACTATTCACTTAAACTAAAATGTAAATGCAAAAATGTCTAAATACTAACAGAACAAATCTGAGTGTGTTCTGTTGCATCGTGGTAACACTGTGTGAGGTCACAGGTTAGAAGACCAGGTAGGTTCAGACTACCTTTTATTCTTCATCTCAAAGGGATATCCTGCCTTCTTCAAAAGCATTGTACAGCTCCTCTGTCACAAGCTCGTAACGGCCTGCTCTGGAGTTCAGAAAGTAGATCTGGTCGGTTGTGAGCCGTGGATCATATCCTTCCCTCCGCAGTCTGGTCTTCTGAATTTTAAATGTTCCTGTGAATAGTAAAGAGTAAGAAATTAGCTTGAATCAGCATGCATATTAATATTTTAGAAAAGGAAGATTTTTTTTTTCAGATCATTTTAACCAAATGGCCAAAGCAGTCAGGTAGATTAAAAAAATTCAAGACCTAATCTAGCCCTAATAATAATTATAATATTAAATATTTAATTTAAATTTTTAAAAAATATATATTTAAATTTGACCCATACATTTCTTTGTGAGATTCCCAAAAAATTAAATGTCAATGTCAGGAAAGAAAAATTAGAAATGAGGAGTATAGAAAAATCTGATATTGTAACAGCCCTAATAAAAATAATATCATTTAAAAATGTTTATTTATTTTTCTAAATGAGTAATTATATTTTTTATTTAAATACGATTGACCCCATACTTGTTTAAAAATAATACAGTAGAAATCTAGTTTAAATAATCAACATAATGCACAATGATATTTAATAATTTCTTTAAATTTTACCTATGGTAATATGTAGTTAGTAACAGAAACATTTACATTTATTACTAAAATATTTTAATATATGAGAAATGTTATGTAGAGATTTCTGCTGATATTTTTAAATGATGATGAGAAATCAATTCTTTGAAACAAAAATAAGAGATGCTTTAAACATCTCTGTCTAAGGGCCAGATTTACTAACAGCTTGCGCCAGCGCAAACCATCTTTTTGCGTTAAAATAGTACGATTTACTGTCACGATTTACTAAAGACATGCAGTGAAGAATTAGCACTGAAAAGGCATGCACACAGTTATTTTTGCACCTGACCTTATTGAATATGCATTTGTAGGAGATTCCCTTTCAGACACAAAATTTATGGGAGGAGTGTATTAAAATAAATCACGCAACGCGATTTATGTTTGCGCTCATCAAATTACTGCTATTTGTACCATTATTTAACACCCCAAAAAAGCATGTCTTAAAGCAGGCGGTAATTTGCGCTGCTCTTGGTAGACTGCGCTGGTCATTATGGAAATGATCTGGCTGCGTCTGTGTTCTTTAATGTGCACATTGTCAGTAAACCACACGCAAAATTTTCCCTCCCAATCGGCACTTTTATGGAATTGCACTCTAACAATAATTTGCCCTGTTTAGTAAATCTGGCCCTAAATGCTCTCATATTTCCAATTTGTGAGACAAAGATTGCAAAAGTAATTCGTTTGAAATGAAGCTCAATAAAAGCACATAATCATTGTGATATTCACAATGTTGCTTAAAGGTGCCATAGAATGCATTGATACAACATTTTAAATTGTTCTCTGATATCTACATAGAAGGTATGTGGCTTAGGTAAGGGCAAAAATTCTCCAGAAACAGTTTTACATGTCCATTTACAACCCTAGGATTTGTCCCTAGAATGAAATGCTCTGTTATTATATATGTTTCACAGTGCGGCTCAATGTTGAGCTCTGCTCTGATTGGCTGTTTCACAGTGCAGCTCATTTCAGTAGCTCACACAGCAGGAAGGAAACACAGGGAAAATATATATTTCAATACTTTCTCTCACAGTTATATCGTTGTGTAATTATACTGTATATAAAATTCGGGCATCAGGGAGCCACTTTGAATGCACGATCGCATTTTACTTTCACTTTCGAGATTTGCGATTGCTCGTGCTCTATGTAAACTACAGCAGCAGTACTTTCCACACATTTTACAAGATCAGATGCTTGTCAGTGGTGCTCAGGATCTGTAAATCATTCGCCATTATCCTCAGTCATCTCTCCTTACTCTGTTTATGTGGTAAGTGAAATCTCATGTACTGTAATGTAACAGGCTACCATTAGCAAGAAGCTAACCATGTCCCTTTAGTGGCTCCTGTTATTTTATTAGAACGCGTTATTTGTTTTCCGTGCCTTTCTGAATACAGACACCAACCCATCCCTGCACAGCCTGGAACATAACATTTATTTCTATAATCTGCCATTTTCGCTGTTGTCCTCGGTTGTTTCTTCACAATACCTGCAGAACTTCTGATGATTCTGCTGTGCAGGTCCGGCTGGGCGTGTATTTCCAAATATTGGGGGCGTAACTATTGGTGATCCCGACTCTTACGTCACAGTCGGTGTTATGTTCCGATTCGCCTATTTTTCAGTGGTCTTATGTTTGCAGGAGATTTATATAAGGAGGAGGAAACAATGGGGTTTGAGGCTCACGGTATGTCATTTCCATGTACAGAACTCTTATTATTCAGCTATGCCAAGGTAAATACAGTTTTCCATTCTATAGCACCTTTAATTTTATATCGCTTACAAAACTACAGTACAGTACATATATGGCGTCATACTTCATACATCATCCATTCTAGGCCGTACGGCATCTAGAGATCTTTCCTCACCTGTGGTATCTACACATGGGGAGATGCGTAGAAATACTGGCCGTGCGTATGGAGGAAGAGCTTGCTGAATCTCTTTTAGAAAAGAACTATAGTTAAAGTTTCCTGTTGAGTCAGCAATGGCAGCCATTCCAGCCTTTCCCTCCACACCTATACAAACACATACACTGTATATGAGGATATCTGACGTATGCACTTGGGATTATGGGTCCTGTGAACTTTAGGACAAAAGTTGCTTTATCTGTCTCACCTGGTACGTTTACTCCAAACACTGCTACATCAGTTTGTCCCAACAGGCTACTCAGTGTTCCCTCCACTTCAGTAGTCGATACGTTCTCACCTTTCCAACGAAATGTGTCACCACTCCGGTCTCGGAAGTACATGTATCCTAGATCGTCCATAACCAAAACATCACCTGTGAGACACCATACCAATAAAATAAGTTTACCGGGTAGTGCAACATACAGTGCTGCTTGAAAGTTTGTGAACCCTTTACAATTTTCTATATTTCTGCATAATTATCAGGTGTCATTGCCTGCCCTGTTTAATTTAAAGAACAGGGATCTAATAAAGTTTGATCATGTTTGTGGAAGTGAATCATGGCACGAACAAAGGAGATCTCTGAAAAAGAGCTGCTGTTCCTCATCAGGCTGGAAAAGGTCACAAAACCATCTCTAAATGGTTTGGACTCCACAAATCCATAGATTGTGTACAAACGGAGGAAATTCAAGACTACAGTTACCCTCCCAAGAGTGGTCCACCAACAAAGATCACTCCAAAAGCAAGACGTCTAATAGTCCGCGAGGTTGCAAAGGAACCCAGGGTAACTTCTAAGCAACTAAAGGCCTTTCTCATATTGGCTAATGTTAATGTTCATGAGTTCATCATCAGGAGAACACTGAACAACCAAGTTGTGCATGACAGAGTTGCAAGAAGAAAGCCACTGCTCTCCAAAAAGAATTGCTGCCCGTCTACAGTTTGCTAAAGATCATGTGGACAAGCCAGAGGGTTATTGGAGAAATGTTTTGTGGACAGATGAGACCAAAATAGAACTTTTTGTTTTAAATGAAGCGTTAAGTTTGGAAAAAAAGAAAAAACACTGCATTTCAGCATAAGAACCTTATCCCATCTGTGAAACATGGTGGTGGTAGTATCATGGTTTGGGCCAGTTTTGCTGCATCTGGGCCAGGACGACTTTGAAATCATTAAAGGAACAATGAATTCTGAATTATACCAGCAAATTCTAAAGGAAAATATCAGGACATCTGTCCCAGAACTGAGTCTCAAGAGAAAGTGGGCCATGCAGCAAGACAACGACCCCAAACATATAAGTCGTTTTACCAAAGAATGGTTAAAGAAGAACAAAGTTAATGTTTTGGAATGGCCGAGTCAAAGTCTGTACCTTAATCCAATTGAAATGTTGTGGAAGGAGCTGAAGCAAGCAGTTCAAAGGAGGAAACCCACCAACATCACAGAGTTGAAGTGGTTCTGTTCTGAGGAATGGGCTGAAAATCCTACAAGATGTTGTGCAGGACTAATCAGCAGTTGAAAGAAACTTTACCTGCAGTTATTTCTGAAAAATGGGGTCACACCAGATACTGAAAGCAAAGATTCACATACTTTTGCAACACACAGATATGTAACAATGGATCATTTTTCTCAATAAATAAAATATTTTTGAAAATATTTTTGTCTCGGTTGTTTGAATGGGTTCTCTTTGTCTACTTTCAGGACTTGTGCAAAAATCTGATGATGTTTTGGGTCATATTTATGCAGAAATATAGAAAATTGTAAAGGGTTCACAAACTTTCAAGCAGCACTGTATACATAGGTCTATATATCCCTGATACTAAAAGTTCCTAGAGACATTGCTGGTAGTCAATATAATAAGTTTAAAATGTGTCGAACCAGAAAACCTTCGAGGGCGTTAAAGAAAAATATCTCGACTAAAAAGAACATAAAAAGCACTTTGATATGCTTCTAAGAATTTGGATAGACCTGTGGAGTTCTAGAAGAGTGTTATATGGAGTGATGTGATAAACTGGAACTTTTTGGACCCATCAGCAGTATGCCTAGTGCAAAAAAGGATAAGCTAATGAGGGGAAGAACTATATCCTCACGATCACACATAGAGGTCGACCAGTCTTTTTATGGGGTTGCTCTGCTGTTGCAGAAGTGGAAATCTTGACTGTATGAAGGTCATTGTGGATTCTTGGAAGGATCAAGGAAGTATGAAGCCATTTTGGCAAAAACTGTGATGCCTTTGGCGCACAGACTGAAGCTTGATTAGAATTGGAGTTTCCAGCAGGGCACTCATCACAAACTATACATCCAAATCCACTGGAGCTTGGTGCATCACAAATGATGCATCAGTGAAACACATGTTCTTTTCAGAATTCAGATTTTTATATATTATCAAAAAATTGTATTTTTGAGGCAGATGCCCTAATTGGCATACAGGATTTGCAATTGTCATGTTACATTTTAATAAATTAACAAAAATAATAATATCCTAATATCGATCGCAGGCCGCAAATTATATTGCGGGATGTTTTGAGGTGTCATGAACACCTCAAAGGGGTCATGAACTGAGAAACCAAAATTCCCTTGATCTTTCGACATATAAGAGGTCACTGTACTATAAAAACACTTTGTCATTAGTCTAAAAACAGCTTATATTGAAGGCAGTCTGCCAAAACGACAGCTTCTGGAATATTCTACACTATGCTGTAATAAGCACCACCTCTGCAGAAGAAGATCGACATCACTGCCTGTTTAACCCTGCCCACAGATTCGCTCATGTAGTGTTTACGAGAGAGGCGAACGTGCAGGTCTACACAGAAACCAAATGATAAAGATGCTCTGAAGACAACAAGACGCTGAGCAGTGTGGAAAAACAGTGTTTGCATTGCCTTCCTTCTGATCACAACGTTAGAAAAGAGTGAATGAACTTTATTTTTACTGAAGTTCCAGACCGCGTCAACAACAACTCAGTCCTTTGTTCATTTCATTTTATGGCAGATTCGTTTACAAACAAGGCACAATTCGACGCTGGATTTTCAAAAAGATTGAAACTAAAAGATGATGCTGCACTGACTATATTGGGTCTGACAGTAAATTTGCAACACAAGTGTGAGTAACAATTTCATTTCATGGTAACTATTGCTTTGTCTCTTCTTATAGATCATTTGGTATGTATTGAGTTATTTATGCATTTTTGACCTAAATCACAGCAACGTCCATCTATGAGGAACGTATGCTGTCAAACATACACAACTATTAGCCAATCATAGCAGCGGGTGTTTACTTCCGAGTCTACAATCCACCACGCCTATTCAAACAGAGCGTTCTGATGAGGGGGGTTAAAAACAGGATAGAAAATAGCTTATTACTTCTAAATTCTGATGTTTTTAATGTAAAAATCTTGATAACATTATAAGTGGACCTCAGAGAACAGTACAAAATAAAAAAAAGGCAGTTCATGACCCCTTTAATAAAATACTGAGAATCGTCATGATAAGAATGTCACTTCGTATTAGCATATATACATTGACATTATTAGTTTTCATTTCACCTTCCACAGTGTTCAACTTTCACACTTTTTGAAACTTTTAGACACTAGGACTTCTTTGCAGTGTGTTAAAGGTACACCTGACAGATATGCAGAGTCGTTTTTCTTGAATACATTGTAGGCGATCTTCTTCCTGGTGGCATCCTGACTAGCATATCCATCAAACCGACGCAGAGGATCCTCCTGATTAATTCTCCCCACCAACAGCCCAGGCTCTCCTGTGAGTGGAAGTCAATACATGAAGAGAAATACCAGTGATATGACTATTGATCATTTTGTGCATTGTTCCAGTCTGATGCAGTCAAATAATAGCCCTTTTTACTTCATAAGTGTGCTTGTGTTATATTTTTTTAAACAAATTAAATGAAATGCATTTAAATCAAATTAAACGGTGTTCAATTTGATATTTTGTGGAACGCAATGACATTAATACATTTTGAAGTGTGCAAATACGTTTTGAGGCCACTGTATATCAGACTTCTATTAGAAAGATTAGATCTAAAATAATGCGAAACCTTCAATTTCATTTACATATATTTAGGAAACAAATATAAATCAAAGAGTACTTGGCTGTGAACGCACCAGGTCGGCAAGGCACACACAGTCCCTGCTTGTCCCGAACCAGTTCCATGGTTTCCTCGTTTACTTTCAGCAGTCGGATGGGGTATACATTTGGCAGAATTCGACTGTTAAACCCACAAGCTCCAACCTGCAATGTTCAAAATGAGAGTTTACCATTCAGCTGTTTCAACTGAACAACTGCACATTTAACGTTCTCAGAACAACACTGATATTTGAACCTTGCCATCCATATTGGCAATGCTGCAGTTACACTCGGTGGCTCCATAGAACTCGCCGATCTGTTTTACTCCGAAGCGCTCCACGAAAGCCTCCCACACGCTTGGCCGCAGCCCATTTCCCACAGCTAAACGCACCTGGTGCTGTCGCTCAGAGGGGCGCACAGGCTGAGACAGCAAGTAACGGCAAATCTCGCCTATGTACTGCACAACCTGCAAGAAAGGGAGAAAAAAAACTGTTGTAAGAGTACGAACTATCCATTCTTATATGATCTGTTTATTTTTTTATTACTCAGTTTACTTGTTCATTGACAATTAATCATGAAAACACTTATAAATAAATCATGCTCCGGATCTATTTTTTAAAAGAAACGCAATTCATTCAAACAATGACTTCTTTTTTTCTTATTTTCCAATTCTAGATTACAATACATTTAGAAATTTTTGATGGCATTATGTAAAATGAATGTCTTACTTTCCAAAACCTTCACCCTCTCTGTTCCTCTCTGGTCGAATGAGTTACCAACCTCCCACCGAATCACTGACATAATCACATTTTTCAAAAAGCAGCTGAAGACACACCTTTTCCACAAGCACTTAACCACTCCAACCTTAAACCAATCCATTTACAAACACACACACACACAAATTCTCCTCTTCTCTAGCTTGCTTCCTAGTCTAGTTGTCATATAAATCTGGCATTGATTATTATGAATATTGTTTGCTCCTTGGCAGATTGCTTTTGGTTGAAGTTGCTTTTGGATAAAGGTATCTGCAAAATGCATCATAAATAACCAACATGCAGGAAGCTATTCTGTCTTCATTTGACAAGATAATCATACAAAAGAAACTGGTTTCAGAGAAAGGACGCCTTGGTGAATGTCAAGGTCAGCATGTCTTTTAAAAATATCAAATAAATACCATTTTATTTTAGGTTAGTTTAGCGTGAAATGGTATAAACACAAGAAAAATGTTTTTTTGTTTTTTTTCTAAATTCAAAGCAACTTTTCACTGTGAAAAATACAATTTAAAACTTGCTTTGAAAAAGGTGTGTACACTTACATATATTTAATGTGTAAAGAAAATATTAATTTTTAATTTATCAAATCTTTGTTGGAAATGGTATAAAGGTTTTTCCAAAACCTATACATAAGCTAAAATGTTATAAAATGTTTAAAACTGTCAAACTCATATTCTTGGGAATCCTTATTTCTCATTAATAACCCTAATAAAAGTGACTTACAGTGCAGTTATGTTTGATGCAGTCCTCCCAGAAGCGACTTGCAGAGAACTTCTTCTTGACCACCACAGTTATACCGTGAATCAGACACTGGCCCACCCCCATAATATTACCTGCAAAAGAGCAAATTCGACAGATGCACAGCATGTGTTGAGCTGTTTGTACAATATGCAATAGTATGTTTGAAACCAACAACTTCTGACTGCTTAAAACGTATTCAAAGAAAGACAAGGAGTCTATAAGCTCAGCATGTGATCAGGAGCAGCATGTCTGTCCAACGTACAATGTACGATGTACCTGCTGAATGGTAGAGGGGTAAACAGTCATAGATGATGTCGTCTGGCCGCATTCGAAAAGAATGGTACCCGAAAGCAGCAATCCTGTAATATCTAGGAAACAGAAGCAGTTTATGAAAGCTAATTTTAAAATTGGGCCTAAAAATATTTCTCCCTAAGATTTATGTATGGTATGTGGCTGCGAGCAGATTACCGACTGTGCACCACTATAGCAGCTTTAGGGAGTCCTGTGGTGCCAGAAGTGTAGATATAGAACAAACGATCTGTGAAAGAAAGCGGGAAAAGTCTGCTAAATGAATAAAGGCAAATGTAAAACACTGATGAGACATGGGTGATGCTTGGACTACTAGTTAGTTTACTGCTAACTGACTAGTGCGCAAGATAAACTGCTTACTATGTTTAAAACATAATACACAATGTCTTAACTATTAGCATTCTGGTTAAATAACACTTCAACATTCATTATACTTATAATAATTTTAACTTATTACCTAATTTACTTATTATTATAAAAGCGATAGCATATCATTTTTTGCTGTAGTATCAAAAATTGTGTTGACAATCATGAAATTTTACTGCTATTAGTATCAACTACTGAAAATTTGGTATCGTAACATACCAAGATTTACATATATATTGTATTTTGCATTGGAAAGGGAAAGGGGAAAGGGAAGTGGTGTGAGGCCAAGTATGGTGACCCATACTTGGAATTTGACCTCTGCATTTAACCCATCCAAGTGCATGCACACAGTAGTGAACATAAACCCGGAACAGGGGGCAGCCAATGCTGCGGCGCCCGGGGAGCAGTTGGGGGTTTGGTGCCTTGCTCAAGGGTCTCACCTCAGTCGTGGTATTGAGGGTGGAGAGAGTGCTGGTTATTCACTCCCCCCACCTACAATCCCTGCCGGACCTGAGCCTCGAACCCACGACCTTCGGGTTACAAGTCCGACTCTCTACCCATTAGGCCACGACTGCCTTTTTTTTTAAAAAAAGGGGAAATTGGCTATGCTATTCTAAAATTTTTAAACTCTGAAACATTTTAAAATTATGTTACTGTAAAATTATATTACCGTTCTGACATTTAAATATTTATTTATCTCTATTTTGTGTCTGACTTTTGCCTTTCTCAAAAATCTGATTATTGTCTCATATCATCAAAAGAGCTCTTGACAACTCTTGAGGACCACTTGATCGATCGCCATCACTTCACACGAATGGATACATTTATTTGAGCTAACAGATATCTGTGACTTGCAAAATAAAAATCTAATTAATATGTTACTCAAACTTGTGACTGATTCAGGGCTATTATGCAAAGAAACCAATTCCACTGCCAGCAGCACATTCTGAAGTGTTCCTACAACGACTTGTGTAATAGGTAATCCACCATATTTTGTAATGAATAGAGGACAAATGCAGTCTTGGAGAAGTGGAATACTAATAACGGACAATAAACACAACCAGTCACCAGGATAAACAGACAAGGTTTATAAATCATTCTAATACCATCTGTCCACCATATAGACAACTAAATTTCTAGAAGTTTCTAACTTACCTCCATAAAAACCTTAATAATGGCCCACGACAGAAAGTTTTATTACAAAACCGCAGCAGCAGAGATTGTAAAAGCACAAAACATGAAATAAATTTAACACTCCAGTGCGCTGATAGTCAAAGTAATGCGCACATAAAGACGCTAATAATGCCACCTGATCCATCCATCAGACGGTTCATTTGATTTCTGAATGAACCTCTTCAACAGGAGTCTCAATTTAACCATGCAGGCTGATTTAAAAAAAAAATTGGTGTTCTCGTAGGATTAAAAGATGTGGTCATGCAACGTTAGACGTTTTTGACCCTCTGTTTGAACACTCCAAAATGTTTTCATCATTGCAAATGAAATGTAGACACAGTGTAAATATGAGATTAATTTTGCACTGCAGGTTTCAATGATTATAACAGGCGTTTTGGCGAGAGCAGAACTCACTGAACTGAAGTGATTGACATCTCCAGTCAATATCAGCTTTCTGTGTTATTTTAACAGAATTTACATACATTATTTTTTGGACATATTTTGAATTAGATTTTATTTTTACATTTTCTGTTTGCGTTTTCATTTTAGTTCATGTATCAGTAATTTTTATAAGTTGTTTTTACATATTTCTATATGGTCTTTGTTAAGTTTTAGCAGAGGGCCAGATTTACTAAAAAAGGAAAATTTGTTTAAATTGTGTGCAATTCCAGAAAAGCGCCGATGGGAGGGGAAAATTCTGCGTGTGATTTACTGAAAATGCGCATATTAAAGAACAGACACAGCCAGATCATTTCCATAATGACCAGAGCAGTCTACCAAGAGCAGCACAAATTACTGCCTGCTTTAAGACATGCTTTTTGGGCGTTAAATAATGTCACAAATACCAGTAATTTGACGAGCGCAAACATTAGTAAATTGTGTTGCGTGATTCATTTGAATACTCTCCTCCCATAAATTTTGCATCTGAAAGAGAAACTCCTACAAATGCATATTCAATAAGGTCAGACACATAACTATGTCCACGCCTTTTCTGCGCTAATTCTTCACTGCGGGTTTTTAGTAAATCCTGACAGTACTATTTTACCGCCAAAAGACAGTTTGTGCTGGCGCAAGATGTTAGAAAATCTGGCCCTTAGTTTTTAATTGTAGTTATTTTAGTACATGCGAATATGAATTGACTTTGCATGATGAGTGAAAAAATTTAAAGTTATTTTACTTAACAATTTCTTACATATCAAAGCAATTTATCACAGACCAGGCTTTAGAATTAAGATTCTTACTCAAGTGTTGCATCATTACAGTCCTGTCCATGTTTTCATTGAAAGTGTGTCACCTCTGCTCTACAGGTAAACCCTAGAGATTAATACTGTAAATCTCACCGTTGAAGCCCTTGGACACGCCACAGGGTGGTGGGTTTCGAGGGGTAGATGCCAAAATGGAGTCGAGGGGGTGACATTTCAGAGCAGCCATCTGGTCTGGTCTGAGGTCTCCCGTGCTGAACCGCACCATACTCTCACTCAAAGAGGAGCTCACTTCAGACACGGCTACACACACAGGGAGGCAAGTGCAATTAGTTGCATTATCCAGGTAAAGGCCAAAGGGAACGTCATAGACTCACCGTCTGCTAGCTCTGCTCCAAAAACCAGCGCTCGGGATGCTGACACACCCATGCAGTGCAGGAGCGAATCCCGTCGGAGGTTGAAGTTGATGAGCGCAGCTTCCACGCCTACTTTAGCCAGGCCCAGCCAGAGCGCCACTTGGAGCGGTCGGCTCTCCATGAATAGCGCCACCACATCTTCTGAGGTCCAGCCCTGGCTCAGTGCCCAGTGAGCCACAGCATTGGAGATCTGATCTAACTGGGAGAAAGTCCACGTTTCCCCAGTGGCTTCATACACAAGCGCAGGCTTGTCTGGGTGTCGAGCCACGGTTTGTGCAAAGATGGAGGGTATGGTGTTTCGGTGACGAATATGATGCCATAGTGCCAGTTTAACCCTCAGCAGCACGTAAAGACCACTGATGGACAAGAGGAGGAGAAATGGGTTATTCAAGCCTGCTGACAGTAATACATGTGAAATGTTAGTCATTTAAGTTGCTATACGTGTTTGTGTTTTGTGGCTGAAATCCAGTCATTTCAATAGAAATCCACATGACTGAGAATTTTGTGTGAGGACAAAAGATTTCCCTATGCATATTTCACAACAGGTTCAACAGGATTATGTTAATGTGGCCGCACACTGACAGCAGTTCTTTGGTTTCATAACCAAATTTGCACTGATTTGCCAACCACTTAAAGCTGGCACAAAACAGACACTGCGACCGGAAGAGAAAGTTATTATAATATGCATGCATATTATACATGAAAAAAATGCATGGATGGACTATTTTCAACAAGACTAGTCATAGGGTCAATTTTGATTGTATACTGACTTTAAATTTCAATGTTTCACAGAAAAAAGTAGACAGTGAGTAAATTATGAGAGCATTCTTCTTTTCCGGTAAATAATTCCTTAAAGTCGCAATGAAACAGAAGTACTGTAGCAAGTCTGACGACAGATATTTTCTTCCATATTGTTATGTGCACCCGAGTGAAATGGATTATCAAAAAGAAAAACAATATAGGGTGGGTACTCAGGTCTGTGCATATTTGAACGTGAGCTTGCAGTCGATTGTAAGTAAGTGTCAGAGTTTATTTGGACATAGTCCTGTGTTAGCACAGTTGCCAAGTCCGCTTATTATACACGACTTTGGGCTTCTTTTTTTGTAAATTTGCGTGAAAATATCTCAGGTCGCGGTTTTTTGGGCTTATTTTAAAAATATGGTTGCTTGTTAGGAAAATCTGACAAGCAACTTCGTTTCTTTACATTTATGTTAGCTGTATTCTCCAATGCATTGATTAACACTCTGTCTGCTCACGGTTAAAAGTGCTGTAGTGTAATTCATCAAACATTCCTCCCATCATGTTCAAAAAGAAGGAGCGTGAAGCTGTAATCCAAGCGATGATAGTAGACGTAATAGAGGAGTGGGATGACTTTCTTAAGGCAATTTTTCAGGTAGGTTTATAGTAATATATAAAGTATATACATTTGGTTTGAATACGTTTTATTAGGCTATAAATATGTGACTATATGTTACTGCTCCCCTTTGAAGCTCTTGTGTTCTCCTTTTTCACCTCTCTAAGTTAATCCTATTCTGCTCACAGGTGATTGGAGATGAGTAGGCTATTGTTCCCACTTATATCCCACTTATAAATAACTTCTATTTTTACTTTTTAGATAAAAGAGTAGTTTCAGTGTAATATGTTGCAGGCTCATTTATTGGTAATAAATAATTTTGATGATAATAAATCATCAAAAAAATACTGGGCTTCTTTTGGGCTTGTTTTTGAAGCTTCAGTTGCTTATTTGTCTCGCGAGAGCTGGCAACAGTGTGTGCAAGTCACCAGAAGTCTGTCATTTCACCAGAAATATAAGCAATTTTGTTCATTACATGGGCCAAAAAAAAAAAAAATCTAAAAATGAAACATGCGCAGAAAAACTGATCACAATCAGAAAAACAGCATGCATTTAGAAAATAACTTCTGCTTAAAAGAAAAATAAACTAAAACCAGCCTATGCTAGTTGGCTGGTCTTAGCAGGTTTAAGCTGGTCTGCCAACCTGGCAAAGCTGGTTTTAGCGAATTGGTCAAGTGGACTCCTAGCCTGAGCAGCTAAAACCAGCTAAAGAAGTGGTTAAAACCAGAATCCAAGCTGGAAGACCAGACAAAACCAGGCAAGTTTTTTTTTCCAGCAGGGCAGAATTTGTAGTTGGTGTGACATTCAAAATTTCAGTTACTTACTTGATGTCCCTTTTAGCCGTACGAACCACCACATACAGGTACCGCCAGCCTCCTGTTCCTAAGTAAACACCCAGACCTGCTGCAAGGCTCCAGGACCAGGATACCCCAAACAGACGGAGCAGGCCCAGGGAACCCAAAGACAGGGAGCCACTCGCCACATAGTGCATCCTGAAACAGGTACATGCTGTGCATCACTTTTCAATCACAAACACAGCAGGTCTCAACCCTGGTATTCAGATAACTTGAAACAGTGTTTGCTGATTATTTATGATGGTATCATAAAGCAATAAAACAGTCATGAAAGCTTACCTATGGTAGAGAGATATAGTTCAGCTAGCCCTGAGCTGTCAAGACATGGGACGACCTTGCAGTGCAGTTAGAGGTTGACTGACCACAGTTATGTCCAAACTACTGACCCCTATGAAAATAACACGAGCGTCCGAGATACACAGAGGGCGGGGAAACTTGCTATGATAGTCTGTTACATTCAGAAGTACACTATTCAGTAAGTATCTTCACTTCATGTGCAGCACCTTTTTGACAAACTATGTGTTTACTAACAAGCACTGGCCGTGTGGAGCAACATGAAGCCGGAGTTGGTGAGAAAGCTTTTCAAAATGGCTGAAAGGATATGGAATTACTTTTGTGCCAATAAAAATGAACGTAATTTTACAAGAAATTTACGAAAATATAAGCTGAAACTGAAATCGCAGGCAAAATCTTTGACTTCGTTTTTAATACACTGTATGTTTTGCTAACTGTTTTCTCCTCATTCTTTCACTGATCTGTATTTACAAATACGCTTCCAGAGTTTTCATTTACGCTTCGGATGTTTTCGTTTACGTTTCTGAGTTTTCGTTCTTCATTCTGACACAAATCTCTCGTGGGGGCGGGGCTAGCAGTGGTGTGTTCTCATTGGCTACTGAGTTTTTGATCGACAGCTTCTTGACCTGGAAGTGAAGACGTCAGTGTTATGTTTACATGTGTGGACGTGAGAGTCTGTAAGCATGGCTTGTTGTTTCATTTTAGTGATATAAAGATAGGAGTTTTTTTTATTTTTGTGTTATCAGTATTTATCTGCTGCTACACTAACGTTACACTGTTGAGATGATTTCTTAGGAATAGCACAGATGAATGATATCACCATCATTATCAGGATACTGGATACTCCGGGTAAGTTGTCTTGATTTAGCCCAATCGCTACAGGACCTGGTTATCTACATACAGTTACTGTCTTCAGTTATATTTGGTTCGATTAGACCATATCCACATAGAAACCATTTCTAAATCAGAAATTTCGCTGTCGCGGCTAGTTAGGACAAAAACTGCGATTAACATGGAAAAGATGCCTTTTATCGCGTGTCGCCGTCGCGGCTAGTTAGGACAAAAACTGCGATTAACATGGAAAAGATACCTTTTATCGCCTGTCGCGGCGTCGCGTGTAGTTAGGACACGGTGATAGAGTACTGTACAGTACTAAATGTACGGTATCTGACAGACCGGTGCCATTTTACAAGAGCGCTGTTAATCACTGGCTGATTCGCTGCCGAGAGCGCTGTCAACTTTGGCAACATAAAGCCTTTTTACCATGCTAATAAAGCTTTTTGAACATGAATTTGTCAATTGGTGATTGATTTGTGGAGGTTATGAGGAGGAGAGACACATCTTGACCACAGACCTTGTCTTTGTTCATGATATGTGAACAATTATATATTTTGAAATATCTCCCTGGTCACAGAGTCTATATTTATTCTGATTACTTTCATGTGACTGATCAAGCTATTATATATATCTAGTA
>JAFVLL020008412.1:106787-205560 GCA_021397915.2 Tor tambroides
CATTTTATAATCTCACATAAATATTTTATGCACAGCATGTTTGCTTGAAACATGATGAAATATATAAACTGAGACAGTAATGTTAATGAGAAAGCCTATTGTTTTTGTAGTTTTGTGTTGATGTGAAATGATAGAACGAGCCATATACTCAAGATGACCTTCGTTTGGGCGTCATCTCTGGACTTCCTCCTCTTGTCCAGGGTTTTGTAACCCCCTGTATCCTCTTCAGCTTTGGCCGTCATGGCTTTGGCCTTCTCCAGCTCCTCACAGCGCTGCTGATATTGCTGTCTTGCTCTCTTCAGCGCAGACACAGCATCATTCTAATGCACATAACATTATCAGTCACATTACTGGAAAAGCTGACCACATCAAAAACACATACATTATCAACCACAGCACTATGCACTGACCATCCTCTTCTGCTCTTTAGACCACTGCTCTTTGAATTCCCGTCGCCACTTGTCGATTTCGTTCCTCTTGGCCGAGAGAGCCTGTGGGATAGATAGCAGAATCCTACAAGTTAGATATTTTGTTTCAGATTTCTTGCATTTGTTATACAGATTGTTTGGATGGATGGAGCACCTGGTAGCAGCGCTGTTGAATGAGTTCAGCAGTTTGTTTGGCTGATGTGCTGCTTTTGATATCATGTTCCAACGCCTGCGTGTAGATGTTCTGCAGAGGCATCATGTCCTGTGGAGTGCGTCCAAACACATGCATTAAGGCTGACAGCAAACAATGTGTTCTTTACACAACAGGACAACAGAACAGTTTCATTACAGTGTTTGCTCAGGGGTACAAGGGTTTATTAAAATGCATTCTCTTTTTGTTACATGAAAGTCAAATTAAAGTCTGTCTTTCTTTATTTTTATCATTTATTAGCATTTATTTATTATCAACACTTTATCGCTGATTTTTGCTTTTACTTTTTTCTGTGAACGACTTTAAATCTTATAGCTTAAAAATCCATCATAAAAACATAAATTATTGCATGTTTAAAACTGCTGATCTATGCATGTTTAGATGGTGATCTAAACAAAGTATGAAATAATATAAATCATTTCAATGTTTCTTAATTAATATTAAAATTATTTTGTTTATAATTTTTAATGATGACTGCTACTGTTGTAGTGTCATTTCCATGACAATTTTCTCGTATTAAAGTTTTTTTTTTTTTTTGACAAAAGAGACAACAGTGTCAGTGAAGTGCTTGAAATAAATGAAATATAATGCAAAGAAATTAACATGAATGTCAATTGTCTTGTATCATAAGTTTTCTGAAATGTTATGTTTATATATGCAAATAAGGCATTATCTAATTAAATACACACCAATTTACATACATTTACAAAAATTTAAACATTGGATAAAGCCAGGTTTCTGCTTGTTCTTGATGTTTCTTTTTCAGAAAATACTGTCAACCGCCAGAAAAAAATATTCTCACTTTGTTTTTAGGAATAAATTAAAATATAAATATAAATCAGGCAAGAGATTGTATTGTTATTGTTATATACAGACAAAAATACATACATTTAATAAAATCAAATCTGAAATGTGAATTTTGGATGCTTTAGGCAGTAGCCTGAAAGAAGTCAATTTATGAAAGCAAAATAGCCTAAAATCTCAAAACTGAGAAGTGCCTGAAGTGCCTTTCCACAAACAAAATATAATTTGTGTGCATTTAGTATACATAAAATGCTAACTGTAAAATCAGCCTTAGCAATACAAAGGAGTCAGCAATTTTATTCCCAACAGCTGTTAAATGTTATTTCTACCACTGTTGTTTCCATAACATGCTCTGGATGCTATGTTTGCAATGTTGTGCAAATTTTCATGCCTTTCTAAAAAAATAAAAAATAAATAAATAAATGCATGCATGTAAATACACTGTTTAGTATTGTTGGTAGAAAAAGTAATAAACTAGTTAGAGTATTAAATGTGTTTTAAAGGAGTTGCCAAATAGCTAAAGAAACTCTTTACACATTTTGTGTAGACACACACACATTTTTACCTGTTGAGCAACACATGACTTGGCTGCATCCGCTGCTCTCATAATACTCTTTGCGAACTCTTGCTCTGTAAACAAACAACATGATTTCATAATCACATAATGCACCAAATCATAATAGCAGAAGAAAGAGGTGAATGGAAAATATGATTGACCGATAGAAATAGTTTGCATCTGTATCGATGAACACAGAACAGAGTGTTTCAAAACATCAATACAACTGTGAGCGGACATTAGGTGACATAACTGGATCAGGCCATAACCCATTAGCATTACAGCTCAAAGGAAAATAGGATATTCATCATCACTGATTCCAGGAATACCACACAGACTCATGTTTTACAGTGGTAATGTACTTTATGCTTTCCCTGTTCTGTTCATTCATTATTATTGACGCGTAGCCTTGGCTCTGTTTCATATTTTTGATCTCTTTTTGCTCTGGTTATATATCACACTATAGGTTATAGCAAAAATATACAATATCTCAGCTACAGGTTATAACTGGCTTGTGTGCTGACACATAAAACCTCTTCATTCTCCTGTTGTTGCCCTAAAAATTGGCTAGTAGTTTGTCTCAGTATTGGGTGTAAAGGCATTAGACACTTTTAGGAACCTATCAGTAACCTTCCACTAGAGGGCGCTGTGAGGGATGACGTGTTAAAGGTTACTTCATCCTATCTCAGGTGTTGTTTAGCACAACTCATATTCTCTCAGAGATCCAAATTTAGACTCTTATTCTGTTTCCAGGAAGAAGTCCCTCAGCTTCTCTTCTAGACAGAAATGACCTATAATTACTGGCATTTCTATATTTTTCTGACAGTTAGTGGATGTGTTCCTGCGACTATTTGACAGAAATTCACGCAATCAAAGATTAAATTTAAAACACTCACCCAGGCTGATTCTTTTGTCCATCCAGGTCAGCAGGTCTTTGGCATAACGGCACCACATTTTGGCGTACTGCAGGGCGAGCTCCACGCCACCCTCGCAGCGACACAGGGTCAGGTCGGCATCCTGGGCTGAGGGGGAATACATCAGCATCAACGGATCGTGTGCATGCCTTACTCTGTAAGCTAAACCCAGCTCGGGACTGGCAGAAGCTTGACCTCAACCAGCTTTAATGATCCTGTCGGCTGTTACTATACAGGATAAATCTCCTGTATCTTCAAAGGAAGTAAAGGCAAAGCTTTGGAAAATGCTGAGTTGTGGTACATGCCCAAAATTGGCATCACAACAAAGACTGTTGCCCAAAAAAGCAATTTAATTGTTAAAAACAATGCAGTAAGCCATCATTCTCTAAATGTCTGTTAAAGACGTCGTAAACAAGCACTGAATCATAACATCTGTGATAATCCAAGGGAAAAGTCGAATCCCTGTGACTCTCCACCACAATATTCCGGATCGGTAATTCAATATCCATGCAAGACTTGAGTATAGGGAACTCCTGAGCTCGCTCAGTAGAGTCCATGAGGCTTTAGGGCTCAGCAGTGAGTGTGTGAGGATTTCACAGAGACCGAGACAGTTCACCCTCCCTCTGTCTGCTGTCTCCTCCCTGTGCATTAAATGCTAAAAATCTGATCTGATCAAAACATCAGAACTAAAAACATTAATTTTCTCCATCATCCCTCCAATTGTAGTGTCTCTATCCAACTTCTATCCTGCCATACTTCCTGTCTCATGTTAATGCATTTGTATGTGTGTGTACATGTTTGGCACAGAGGGGAGGGGAAATAATCCAGGACAGTAGCAGACTGTTGAGTGATGGTCTTTAGATTAGGGTGGAGTTGACTTCCTGATATAAGGATATTGGTATCTCATCATTACTTTATGCTCTCCTAAACTCTCTTTCTCTCTTTTTGCTTCTCTAATAGTTATATATTGCATAAACAGTTAAGCCTATTTTTTAACAGGAGTCGTAAAAAAAAAAAATTATTGTGACACTGCAATACAATAACATCCGATTTGCATTACAGTGAAGCATTAAAAAAAATCAAATTCTCATTAATGTGAAAATAATCTCATTACTGATGTAAAAATACCAGTGTTAAAAAATCTCATTGTTATTACTGTGATGTAAAAAAAACTCATGCTCATTACCATGATGAGAAAAATATCTCATTGTCATTACCTTAATGTTAAAAAAAAATATCATTCTCATTACCGTGATGCGCTAAAGTCTCATTCTCATTCGTGTGATGTTAAAAAATTTCATTTTCATCACTGTGATGCAAAAAAAATCTCATTCTCATTACCGTGATCCGTAATTAATCTAATTCTTTTTACTCTGATGCAAAAAACCTATTTCTGGTTATGCAACATGAAAAATCTCTCTCTTATTACTTTGATGTGAAAAATCTTATTCTCATTACCATAATGTGAAAAAAACTCATTGTCATTACCATGACATGAAAAATCTCTTTCTCGTTACAGTGATGTAGAAAAAAATCTAATCTTGATTACTGTGATATGTAATCTTTTCTTTTTACACTATTGCAAAAAAAAAGAAAACTCATCCTGGTTACACTATGTGAAAAATCTCATTCTTATTACTGTGACATGTAATTAATCTAATACTTAGGCCTATAACCCTGGTCCAAAAAAAACGTTACTGCAACATGAAAAATCTCATTCTCATTACTGTGATGCAAAACAAATCTCATCGTCACTGCCTTAATGTTAAAAAAAACTTCTTCTCATTACTGTGACGTGACAAATCTCATTCTCATTACCGTGATGCAGAAAAAGGCAAAATAACTATGATACATTATTTAATTTGTAAATCAAAATACAATTTCTTCTACTTCTTATTCTTTCTTTTGATACCGGGTTGAATTATGGACTCTTTGTGAGATTAAACCATATGCTGGTCAATCCAGCCATTTGTTAGTTAACCATTTAAAATGAATATATAGAATTTAATATGATGTTTAATAGGATACAAGACAGTAAACTCACAGTTTTATCCAGGGAAGTCATGAAAAGTCTCTGTTTACTCAGTCCATTAGGCTGATCAGCTCTCACAGTGGGGGTTTGAACTAGGCTAAGAATATACGGTTGATACTGCAGTCTGTCTCAGGTGTGAGTAATGAAGGTGAGGTGCTTTGTGAGTACCAGTCAAGGTATCATCTCGAAGGTCACTGTGCGGATGCTTTATTTAAACTTTGAGTGTTAACGTAATCCCTAATCTGAGCTAGCAAACAGCTATATGCTCACAGGACAAGCAGGTCCTGGTCCAAGGTAGCAGCAGGTCCAAGGTAGCAGCCAAGGAAGATGACGTCAATATATAGCTATTCAATACAGCACAGCTATCACCTAATCAAAATAATCTCACTTTATCTTTGGTTACAACTCTCTTCTTCATAATTTACAGTTCATATGTACTACTCTAATTTTAGTCTACTACTACTCTACTCTAATCTAACATGCTATCCTATGCTATTCTATCTCACTACAGTTTTCGGAGAGGTGGATCATCGGGAAAAACAGAGCAGCTGTCTGTCACTTTAATCTGCTCTCTAACCCCCGTCCGGTGCTAATCTTGTTAGTGAGGGGCAATTAGTCTATGTGGCTAATTACACGTAAACAGTGCAGGTTGAAGAAGAGAGATTTAGTGGTGTGACATGATGCCTCCGGGCCTGATCAGTCACTCTCTTTGCTTTGCTCCTCTCAGATATCAGTCATTGCTGTCTAATATTTGTGGGAGCACAAACAAACTGTTCATTGCAAATCTCATTAATCTTTCACCCTGTTAGTCTTCCTCCAAATGTCCAGCATGCAAACATCCATACACAATGATCTTAAAAAGAATTACCGGTTACAGCTCCGTCTTTTTCCTCCTCCTCACGGCAGATCTTCAACGACTCCACATCTTCACCCTGAAAAACACACAGCTTTTAATATTCACCGTAAACCTCATTGCTTGAGAGAGATTGTTGAACCCAAAAGTATCATGAAATAGGAGTACGAGAATATGAGAAAAAGAGTGGGAACAATAATTCATCAATCATGTCTCACTGTAATATCATCCAGATCAGCGTTCAGTGTGGTGTCTGCTGAAGTGTCTGTTAAAGACAGTGAGTCTGCTTCTAGTAGCAGCTCATCCACAGTCCTGAGAAATCAAATCAACCGACACAAAGATATTAAAAATGAAGCGTTCTCACAGAGCCAAAACAGAGCCGATCTTTCATTTATTCAAACTATTTTTATGCTCTTAAAAATAAAGGTTCTTTATCATCATCTATGGTTTCATGAAGAACCTTTATGATCCATGGAATCGTTCCATTACATTTATAGTAGAAAAAGACTGTTTTGATTATTAAAAAGTAAGAAATAAATGGTTCTTTTAAGAACTCTTGATAATAAGGTTCTTTGAGGAACTCAAAATTATTGTTCTATGGCATCCCTGCAAAAAAACCTCTTTTGGAACCTTTATTTTTAAAACTGATATTTCATGACAAAGTGTAAAGGTGTACATACGAGCATGTCAATGACAGATCCAAGTTAGCGTCAAAATCACGTAATATCTCACTGTAACGCTTGGTTTCTGAGTGCCGGACTGGGGTACCACCATCTGAAACAGAAGAATAAGACAGGTCATGATGCCGCATGTGATACTGTAAAATGAAAATCAGATTACCAAAAAAGTTGATTACATTTTATTTTAAGGTGTCCTTGCTACAGTCTAATTATACATACAAGTAATGAGTAATATTAATTAACTAAATGTAATTAGTTGCATGCAATTATGCATAATTTATTGTTATTACAATAGTAAGCACATGTAACAAGGACACCGTAAATTATAAAATAAAGTGTTACCAAAAAGTTCTAACCTATGTTCATATCATAGATGTAAGTACAGGAGAGCCCACCTGCTGGTTATTTCTGCCTGGCACACCTCCGCCAGTAGTGCATATAATAATAATATATTTACATTTATTTAATACAATTTTTTGGATTACTGACATTATTAACTTTTTTCCCATGATACAAGGAAAACATATACAATAACCAACGGTAAAACAAAAACATTAATATTAATACTGTTACAAACTGAAATTCTATGTCATTAATCCTAAAAACAAAATTCTTTAATTTTCTAAATGTTTTTTTCTTTCTTTCCCCATTTTAACTATACACAATATAACACGGGGTGCAAATATTAACTTAATTCCTAAAGGAACTACTGAACCTTAAAGACCATTTGCTGTTTAATAAAAGTCTGATTGTATAGATGTAATCTGTTCAGTCAGTTTACTATTAGTCAATTTATTACTGTCAGTTTACTCTTATCTTGGTGTTTAAAGTGAAAGACAGTCCTTCAATCAAATATATATTGTGTAATATCTACCCATTCCCAATATCTACCCAAACCGTTTTCTTGTGGCTGCCTTTTTACTACAGTAGCTGCCAGGAGAATCAATATCAGTTTCTTTGTTGTAGTTTTGATATTATGAAAAAATGACAATTTTATGTAATATGTGTAACATGGACAGTGTAATGTAAAACAAGTTAAAGTATGATAACACTTCTTTGTGAACAAGGCTGTTGATTGAGGTTAAAATACACAAACTTTTGTGTGAACACTTGCAGGAACTGGAACTTAAAACTAGAGTAAAATCAATTAATGACTTGATGAAATGTGCATTTGACATCAGGACAGGAAGTCACACTGCTAAAGATCACACGAACATTTGGTGACAAACGCAGTAAAGATAAAGCAGCAAAAGTGAGCAAGACTAATTTGCACAACAGTATTAATAGCTTTTTGCACAAATCATTTTATTGCATATTTTAAAGCTAGTAAATTGCTTAAGTTCACACATGCTTTTCTGGGTTTTTACTTAACGTAAACTCTCTGAACCCTTGAATGCAGATCTGCAATGCTGTAAATGTGGCTCTGAACATGCAAAGTGCCACACTAATGCTGCACTAACAAAGAAAGTGTCACAGTCAATCTCTCTTTCTCTTTTTCTCTGACATGCTCCATTTAGGTCAACCGCATCCTGTCTAGGTTTGGTAACATGCTCTGCTACAGGGACAATAAGGACTTGTTTTTGATGAAGAGATTAGTTCAGATGTATGGAATAAGACTTTTCTCTTCATCTCCATTTTGTTTGACAAAAATCACCCACCGGATGTGAAAGTCATCTTATGGATGGCACTGCGGTTATGCTGTTAGTTGACACGTTATGCTGTTAGTTGTTACACAGAATGTTTTAATGCCCATTCTGATAATTATTTCAAACGGATAATGTTAAATGACATGTGACACTTCAAGTGGTTGAAACGAGAAGCGCTGCACCTATCACGAATTATTTGAAACCAGTGCATGTGACTTCCTCCCACTGAGGTCTTATTGAGGTTTATTTCCACATCCTGGACTTAATCCAGTTATATGTTTTATGAGAATTTTAATTTTAAAAAATAATAATAAATTATAAAACAAACTAAATTAATTTAAAAAAATTCCAATACACAGTGCCAAATAATAAACTTTTTTTTTTTTTTGCAAAAAAAGTTTTTTTTTTTTACATGTGGAAAGTAGTCATAAGTCACCCCAAGATGTGGTAATTTTGTGCATCTGTCAAAATGTCCTACACATGAAAACTTCCTTGCCATGTAACTTTTGTACAAAGGCAAAATGGACAAGACAGGAAGTGCTCTGATCATTGCATGCAACACAAACACGCAAGCACACACATGTAAAGAAAGAGAACAAAAGCCAGATAGACACATATCCAGCGTAAAGCTGTGGCTAGACTGGCTACAACAAAAACACATTTTCCTCAAAGTCTGATGTAACTCACCCTGAACCTTTGGTTGCCTCAACTGTGCAGTCTCTGCTGCCTCCTCCATCTAGTCCTCTACTGATGAACCAGCAACTCACAACAGACCGTGTTCGTGTTGTCATCCAGCAGTTAGTCCATCCACCCCAGCTGAAGATGATTCGGTCAGAATCATCACCTTTCATCGAACACTGACACAGAACATGAAGACTGTGTGGGTTTTGATAACTCTGCTCTCTCTTCTCTCGCAGCGCCACTTCTCTTCCTCTAAAGCGAAGGTTGGCCAATGTTCTTTCACCATCGTATGAGGAGGAAGTTTGTCTCACTATCACTCTCAGACACACCTAACACCCCCAACTTCTGCTAAGGCCTGAGATATTTCTGGTAATCTGTGGTAGCGTTTGTCGCAATGTTATTTTGTTTGTGATTCTTTGTTTGTGGCCTATCAAAGGCTCTTGAGTTTGGAACTACTTCATTTATGTTGCAACTTTCATTTTTCTAATCTCGAACCATCATTTTATTCTGCATTTGCATCAAATGAATACCAGACAGGAACTTTTATGCAGTAAAACCCCTTGAATTAGCAATAAATCAGCCTGAGATCTTGCTTTAGCATTCACCCAATGAAATGTATCCTCACAGCATTGCCCCCTGCTGATGGTGGTTGAGACACAGGAAGAGCAGTGAAGTGCTGACTCGGTGATGACCGACTCATTGATTTTGAGCAAAATCATCTCTGTTCTCCTCACATATAGACCTGCAGACATCAGTTCAGGAAGATGGTTTCATATGGCTTTGTATTTTGACATACACTATATTGCCAAAAGTATTGGGTCGCCCCCTTCTAATGAACAGGTTTGACTACTTTAGTAATTTCTGTGAGTACAAATCTTAATGTTAAAGCATATAATGATATTCTAGGAAATTGTGTGCTTCTAATATTATAGCAACAGTTTGGACAGGACCCTTTTCTATTCTAACACGACAATGCCTCTGTGTATAAGGCAAGGTTCAAAAAGAAAATTACTGATTCAGTCAGTGTGGAAGAACTTGACTGGTCTGCATAAAACCAAGTCCTAATCCCAGTTTAACACCTCTGGTGTGACTGTAAATGCAGACCTTGAGCCAAAAACTCAAATGACTTGCCAACAAATGACTTGTACATACACTATATAGACAAAAATATTGAGACACCCCCTTCTTTAGAACAGAAAAATGCACTTCCAAATCTGTGGCAACAACAGCATGGGAACATCATTCATGTATTTAAAAATTGTATTTCCATCTCTTTTGCAACAGTTTTGGAAGTGTCTAAAATGACTGTACCCATATGTACAAGTCATTGGAGTTTGTTGATGAGTTTTTGGCTCAAGCTCTGCATTTACAGTCACACCAGAGGTGTTAAACTGGGATTAGGACTTGGTTTTATACAGACCAGTCAAGTTCTTCCACACTGACTGAATCAATAATTTTCTTTTTGAACCTTGCCTTATACACAGAGGCATTGTCATGTTAGAATAGAAAAGGGTCCTGTCCAAACTGTTGCTATAATATTAGAAGCACACAATTCCCTAGAATATCATTATATGCTTAAATATTAAGATTTGTACTCATGGAAATTACTAAAGTAGTCAAACCTGTTCATTAGAAGGGGGCGACCCAATACTTTTGGCAATATAGTGTATTTTCAAGAAATATTTCAAGTGAATGTGAATATCTGCCTGTGGATGCTCTTTGTGAACTGCACAAGCCCTATCAGTAAACAACAAACCAACAACCCTGACGATTTTTTCATTATATCTGGTGGTAAACTTAAAGTCAGTCTTGCCAAAGCTCTACCAACACGTGAACTTTGCAACAAGGAGAAACAACAAATTGTACCAAAGTGAAACTACACATTCCGATGTGAAAAACACATTAAACCACTTCTAAAACTTGCCAAAGCGGATGGCAGTGTGGCCAGATGATGCTAACTCAATACCTCAGGACTGCTTTAGGGACACAGACTGTAAAAAAGGTGGCAGCCACATAAAATGATCACACAGACCTTCAAGAATACACTAATACAGTGACTGCCTACATCAAAAAGTCCATCGATGATATAACAGTCACACAGTCACATGCCAACCAGAAACCATGGCTGACAAAAAAAAACAGAGACCTGAGATGACGCATTCAGATCAGGAGATAAAGCAGCCCTAAAACACCAAGAACCAGCCTGTCACGAGGTATCAGAAAGGCAAAACATATATTTTCATAGTAAAAGGGATACAGTGCCCACAAACACACACCTTGCTCCAATGATCGGCCTTCTAGTATCCAGGTAATGATATTCTCTGAGATCACAAACTCATGGGACTGCCACAGCTTCAGAACGGGTCCTGTGCTGGAGTCCAGAACAAATACAGATTACTGAACTCTGAATCATACATAAATCACAATTACTCGTGCACTACTGTTCAAAAGTTTGGGGTCAATAAGATTAATACTTCTATTCAGCAAAGATGCATTAAAATGATCAAAAGTGACAGGAAAGACATTTACAATGTTACAAAAGTTTTCTATTTCACGTAAATGCTCAGTTACCATAAAAATATTACACAGCACAACTGTTTCCGACATTGATAATAAGAAGAAATGTTTTAAATCAGCATATTAGAATTATTTCTGAAGGATCATTAGACTCTTTTCAAATTTCTCTGTTCAAATTTAAAGTACTTCGTGACACAGGTAAGTGTTTCAAGGTACATTCGACGATCAATTTTACAGCTCAGTACAACATATATTGCATGAATTGAAAAACTGAATTAACAAATTAACTTATCAGTGTCTCAAAGCCATGCAACATCATGGTAGCATCTGTTGTGCTTCACAACACTGGTAAAACAAGCAGTGACAATAATTAGCTACTGCACAACATCCTATAATAATAATTTGTTCCAAATCTGAATCTTTTTATATATCCTCTGAAGTATTTAAGCTAATTTTACCCACCAGTGAAGTGAGATCTACACTCAAAGCAGTAGACACATAATCATCTATCTTCAGCATGCAGGAAAACGGTTTGCAGACCTGTGCCATCATCATGACGTTTGTCTTGTGGCTACACAGCTGAGATATAAATAAACCTGGAAGACAGATATAGATGTTGATATGACTGAAAAATGGTCAAAATAAATGGCACGTCATCATTCAGTATCTCTACGGAAATGACATGATCTAATGAGTCTGCTGGAAATAAAAAGACATATTTCTTCCAGTGAAAATGTTTTAACCATTCTTTATATTTAAGGCACAGTTGGTGAAATATGGTCACAGTTACATACATAGTGATTTAGCAACATTGTGACTAAACAGCGCAATGACAAAAATTCATATCAAGCACATTTAAAGCCTGATCGGCTGTCCTGTGTTAAAAAAGCAAAGAAGTGAGAACCAAAAAATGGGAATGTTGACGTGTGGAATGTGTGTAGACCTTTAATTGCTGTCCTGATGATAAGACAGAAAAACCACACAGTGAGGCGTTTATGGTTGTTGGCTTTGATGAAGGGAAGTAACAGTCTGAAACACCACGAAGAAGGTAATGGTATCACAAGGCCTAAAAATAACAACATCCTTCAAGTTAAAATAACATGCTTTATGCCTTGAAGTAACAACATGTTTCATGTCTCTTTTATTATTGTTAAGAATGACTATGTTCATGTCTAAAATGTTCAACATTGCAAGAAAAATGTTAGCTACATGTGATTATTTCAACTTTTTTTTCAGATCGATTAATCAAACTGTTCTAAAAACACCAGTGGACGGATTCACAAAATATCCTTAAGATAAAATTCTTCTTAGCTGCTGTTTTCCTCTTATTTTTAAACTTAAAGGGATAGAGAGCTTTCTGACTCTGCATGGACAGCAACACAACTGCAATGTTCAAAGACCCAGAAACGTAGCAAGGGCATGGGTAAAATAGTCCATGTGACATCAGTGGCTCAACTTCAGTTTTGCAAAGCTATGAGAATACCTTTTGTGCAAAACAAAAATAATGTCTTTATTCAACAATTCTTCAGAGAGGTCAGACAGCTCTCAGATTTCACCAAAAATATCTTAATTTGTGCTCCGAAGATGAACGAAGGTCTTACAGGTTTGGAACGACATGAGGGTGAGTAATTAATGACAGAATTTTCATTTCTAAAATGAAGAACTTACATTTTTTCTGTTGTAAAAACAAAACTTACAAGATCAGTTCACCCAAAAATGAAAATTTGTTGACCAATGGATCCTCTGCAGTGAATGGGTGCCGTCAGAATGAGAGTCCAAACAGGTGATAAAAACATCACAATAACCCACAACTAATCCACACGACTCCAGTCCATCATGCCTTATGTAATCTATAGAAACAAATCTATTATTAAGGCACTTTTGGCCAAAATACATAAATCCATAATATTATTATATAACCAAAATATTATTGTTTTAGACTGTTTTTGCTTGTAAATGGTGCTTGATCTATGCACATTTCTCCCCTGTTTTAGATGAGGCTGCAGGAAGCGTTATTATGGATTATGAACACATATTTTGGCCACAAGTCACGATTTAAAGTCAAAATGTCAAAATGTCGTATTTGTTTCTTACAAACACACAATTTTTCACTTTACAAGACATTAATAGATGGACCGGAGTGGATTACTTGTGTATTACTGTGATGTTTTTATCAGCTGTTTGGACTCTATTCTGACGGCACCCATTCACTGCAGAGGATCCATTGGTGAGTAGGTGAAGTAATGCTTAATTTCTCAAAAATGCTCTGATGAAGAATAAACTCTTTGACATCTTGGATGGCCTGAAGGTGAGTAAATTTTCCTTTTTGGGTGAACTACTCCTTTATGAATTTTTCAAGAATTGCCCTTAAGAACATCCTTACAAACTTAACATTTATCTTAGTAAATCTGCTAACTTCTTTCTTAAGAAGATCTTCAGGAATCCGGCTCCTGGCATTTTTATTACAGGATACAGTGAAGAACAGATGCTGTTGTCATCAGAAAGCGCAATCAGGCCTATGTTACAAATTTGATCTACAAATAAAGGGACAGATGTTTAAACTCAAAAACATTGTTGTTTTTTTTCAGGCAAACAACCTATTTAAAAAAAAATCTCTAAAAAGGCCTCTTCTGGTCAGATATATTGTGCTTATAAAGTGGAACTAGACTTTGCCCCCAGAAGCAAGTCTAGAGGTGTGTCCAAAACAATGTATCTCATAGTTCGTCTCGGGCTGTTCTGTCCAGAGGAGACTGGAGCACATCTGAGTTTTGGGCTTCTGTGCTGATCTCAGCCTGTTCCCGGGTTTTACCCGAGCGCTTCCTGTCCCAGTCTGTGCGCACTTTCTCATTGTCCCACACTGTGGAGGTTTCTGTGTCACTGATATACCCAGGTTCACCCGTGTAGTGTGACGGAAACACAAGCAAGGGCTCCGCTGAAAATGCTTTCAGGTCCCTCGTCTCAAACTGATCCATGTAATCCGATCTGAAGACGATGATGGTATTAGAAGTAAAGATGAAGACAGAGTAAAATTAGACAAAGGCAAAACATATAATAATAACAATAATAAATACATTTTCTGAAAACTTTGCCATGTTTAGTTGTTATTAATATGCAATTAAGTGTTCAAAAACATTACATTTGACTATGGAAGCTGTTTCTGCCGCTGAATATATAAAAAAAGGTAACTGTGAATTCACATCTCACAATTCTGACTTTTTTCTCAGAATTGTGAGATGTAAACTTAATAAAATTGCAAGTTTATATCCTGCAATTCTGAGAAAAAAGTCAGAACTGTGAGATATAAACTTGCAACTATGAGAAAAACTCACAATTTTGTTTCTCACAGTTTGTTTGTGTATGTAAGCATATACTTTATGTTTTGGTGTTCAGTGTGTTTGATTGACCGATATCAATTACATTCTAAAACTCGCTTTAGACTAAATCACAGGACCTTCTTGATGACAAAATACTCCAACTTATATATATATATATATATATATATATATATATATATATATATATAAAAATCTATTGTGGAATAATTGATCTAGAAGTAGAAGTAATGTTACTTGTATATATGGGATGTGTAGAGGATTTCCTCCATTTGTAGTACTTACACAGGATGCTTATTAAACATAATAGGAAGGAACTCGTCCACAGGCAACATTTTACTGAGTGGTTCTGCTTTGAGGAGCTTTTTGGCTCCTTGTAATGACATCATGTAGCCCAAGGTCCAATAGGAATAGTCCGCCTCTACCAGGTTGCGAATGTTTGGTACTGCCTTCTCTGGTCGGTCCACTTGCATCCTCTTCCTCCCAATATAACTGCAAAAACACACAACAACCAACATGAACAAAGCTCCCATCAATACATAAACCAAAAACTGAGTGCAGCCAATGATGGTACACAAAAAGAGCCGCTCACATGAGGTCCCAGTCCAGACCCTTACTCTCCACCTCACGTATCAGATTCTGCAGGCGGCGCTTGAAGAAAATCTCAAACCGCAAATCATCTTCAAGCACCAGTGAGGTCTTCAGGCCTCTGTCTACAATCTGCGTATTACAGCATACAAACATCGAAGCTTCAGATGCTCACAAAAACCCTTAGTCTATATTCATACTCTCTTCCAAAACCTAGTGAGCTGCCTAATTACACAGTATTTTAAGGCAGATATTAATACAAAGCTCTTCTAAAACATAGGTAGCCATGTTTGCTACCTTGTGAGAAGCCTTGTTCAACGCCAAATCGGCTATCCGTGAAGTTCTATTTCACTTATGATTCTGTATTAGAAGTCATGCCTACACTACCATTCAAAAATCTAGGGTCAGTAAGATTTTTAAAAATGTTTTTGAAAGAAATTAATACTTGTATTCAGCAAGGAGGCATTAAATTGGTCAAAAGTGACAGTAAAGACATTTATGATGAAATAAATGCTGTTCTTTGAACTTCAAAGAATTCTGAAAAAAAATGTCATGATTTCCACAAAAATGTTAAGCTATAAAATATTTCAAAACATTAATATGTTTTCATCATTGATAATAATAAGATGACATTTTTCTTGAAGAGCAACTGAAGGATTTCTAAAGGATCATGTCACTGGAGTAAATTCAGCTTTGACGCTACTGGAATAAATTAAAACATAGCTATTTTAATTATTATTAATATTTTACAGTATTAGTGTTTTTATTGTATTTTTGCTTGAATAACTGCAGCCTTGGTGACTATAAGTGACTTTAAGCATTAAAAAATCTTACCGACCAATGGTACATTTCAATGGTAGTTTATGTAGGCAGCAGAGAGTAAGACGACTCACTAGATTTGGGAACAGAACTACAAACTGGGATTTGATCCAGACCTCTTTCCAGATGTTATAGTGGGACAGGAAGCAGCCCAGCTCTCCTTTTGTCAGAGGTCTGCCATGGTATGGGTCACTGTAGCCGGGAAGCATGTGGATTCCCATAGCATGGATCTCACTGACGTTCATAGCTCTGGCATTTAAAAGAAAGGCTGTGAGCAAATGTTTCATGCCGGAAATGAATGCTGCATTTGTTTGAAGGTAACTGAAGTGAACTTACTTGCCATCAACAGCTGCTATAATCTTGCAGTCGATTTCTTGCTCTCTCAGTGCCCTCAGCATGCGCTCACGACGGTCGGCCCGCCGCTTCAGGTTGATCATAAACACCTTTTAAAGTACATAAAAAGCACACTGAATACAATGTTACAAAAGAACCATTCCAATCAGCACAATTAACCCACATGTTTACCTCATCAAAGTCCATTTTGTCAGGTCTTTTGACAGGTTTGGGCAAGTATCTGGAAGGCTCAACTGGAGGATTTCGCACTGGAAATTAAAAGAGGTGGTTACATTTGATAAAGCACAAGTATACTTTTTTCTTCTTTGTAAAGCTGAAACGTACCATTGACCTCCAGCAAAGCATGAATAAAGCTGTCAGCTTCATCCTGCATGGTGCTGTGGGCACGAAGAGGCACTGGGAGATGCCCATAAATCTCTTTGTTACAAATAAACATTTGTACCTCTGCAAAAACCACAGAGAATACAAATAAAAGTGTGAATAGGCACAATATCATCTTAAAGGAACGGTACATACAAAAATGTAAATTCAGTCATCATTTATACACTATCATGTCATTTCAAACCTGCTTGATGTTCTTTCTTCTGTGGAACATAATAGATGATATTTTAAACACCTTTTAGTTTTTTTTTTTGTCCATTCAAAAAAGTCACTGTGGTCCAAAAGTTTGGAGTTCATTGTGAATATTCTTCAAAAGATCTTCTTTTGTGCTCCACAAAATAAAGTCAGTCATTTAGGTTTGGAACGACATAAATGATTTTGATTTTAGGATAAAAGGCATGCATTGTGGGTATCTGTCGTGGCACCTACTGTAACGTGGGGTTTTGTTTGATGTTCATGTCTTTTATTTTGGAGTTTAGTCATGGTCCCTGTTTGTTTCATGCTTCCCTTGCCCTCATGTATTCATGCTATTGGTTCTCTTGTTCATTGTGTCATGTTCTGATTGGTTGTCCTAGTCATGTGTCTTGTCTCTCATTGGTTGGTTCTTGTCATGTGACCTGTATAGTTTGCTATAAGTAGCCATCATGTTGCCATTGTCTCTCGTCGTGTATTGATGTTGTAACCTGCTGTCGGTGAGTCTAGTCTGTTCAAGCCAAGCCTGTTCATATCAAGTCAAGTCTCTGTTCGGATTATGTTTTTATTTAGGATCACTTTTTGTAAATAAACTGCACTTGGGTTCTTAAACTCACCTCCAGTGGACTGAATGTTACACCTACCTGCCATGCGGGCTGAAAAAGCAAAGACTATAATGTCATCAAAAGCCCAGGTGTAGTCTGGATGTGGTGGGTGAAAAGCAAGCAGTCTGGAAGCTTCTTTCCGCAGGTCAACCAGGAAAGTCGAGTGAACCATGGGAACGGCAAAGCAACCCCTACGCACTTGCTTGCGCATGGGGATGTAGGCAGGGGTTCGTTTATAGTAGCCCTGGAGAAGTTTGATGATATGTTTGTTTTTTCCTATTTCTGAAGAAAGTGAAAGATCACATACACATATTCAGAGGAACTGTACCTGGGATGTCATTCCACACCAGAAGTTTGAGTAGGCAGCACGAGACTCCATCATTGGTGCCACAATTGTCTTGTTCTCCTTTATCAGTTTCCATAAGACGTCTCGGTTGATCAGGAGATTATCACAATCAATCATCTGGAAAGATATAAAATAACAATACATTTTCATGCATGCATAAACAAGCTGCCTACAAAAACAAAGCTTACTCAAGAATCACCAAAAGGCATATCAGGAAGTAAATTCAAGTCAATCACGAGTCTAAATCAGTGGTGTTCAATGTTATTGATTGTGTCCAACACAGTATTCAAGGGTCCCCCATTAAGATATTTCTTCTAGTGTATTCAATACGGCTTCTTACAGAAACTGGGAGTCATGATTTATTTTGTAAGAGTAAGCAATTTTATGGATAAAGGATGGAAATTAATGGTCACCACTTTTCACTTCAAGATGTTAAAGGGTGGACTGGAGTGGATTACTGGTGGATTATTGTGGTGTTTTTATCAGCTGTTTGGACTCTCATTCTGACGGCACCCATTCACTGCAGAGGATCCACTGGTGATGTAACTTTACATTTCTCCAAATCTGTTTCTATGAAGAAACAAACTCATCTACATCTTGGATGGGTTGAGGGTGAGTACATTTTAAGCCTTTTTTTTGGGAGGGGGGGTGTGTGTGTGAACTATACTAATTGCAGTAAAACTTTGCAATGTAGTGCTGAATTATGACTCCCCTGCTTCTCCCTAAAACACAAGAAAATGAGACAAGAATCCACAATTGATGGCATTTCTTTATGCTCTTAAATTTTACCTTATTTGAACGGCAAAATGTGATTGAAATTTACACCGCCCAATTACTTTAGTTATCTCAATAACAGAGATTAGATCAAATAATCGTGATAATCAGATGATTAATCAATAATTACACCATTCAATGGCCACAAGTCTCTATTTACCAACTTGGAGACTCATGGTCCTAACGAAGAGAGAGGACAGTGTGTGGTAAACTCACCATGAGATAGTCTGCCCACATCTCTCGTGCAGACTCAAGTGCTGCCTGCCGCAGTTTCATAACGTAGGCATAGCGCTCATTCGTCCAATCCTTTGGTCCTTCCTCATCATGATATTTTCTGAATGAGAAAGAGAAATGTAATACAAGAAATGCAAAAATAAACCAGTTCCATGAAACCACAAGTGAAGAAACATGGCAAACCTTGGTTCCTCCTTTGGCCTCCACTCCACATAATGGTAGAGTTTCTGTACATTGATGAGCCAGTCTCGCAGTAGGTAAGTAGTGTTGTCAATACTGTGGTCGGTTGCCACCCTGTCAGAAACATACAAACAGTGCTCATTATGTGCAGTTTACTTTCTACAGAATACAATATCTGGTTGAAACTAAAGATTGCATGGGCTAACCACAAGATTATGATTACTTGCACTCGCACAGAGTATAATCACACCATATTTAAGAAGACATTTCAGTGCATAATGTATATTTAGACCAGCAACAGGGAAACGACTGAAGAAACACAAAAGCTCTAAATTAAACTCTACAGCAGAACTAGACTAAAAGGGTAGCAGAACTTGAGAAGTGAAACTGCCAAACTATCAGGTTATCACGGAGAGACAGTAGCAAAAATAAAGTAAACAGACAGGTAGCGTCCCATTCTGGTGAAGACATAAGTTAAACCACAAACGTCCAAGTTTTCACCGGCTCTGTCTCAGAATGAACAGATGAGTCTCCCAGAGCAGAGCGTGAAACAGTACAGCTGTGCGGCCTAAGAATCTACAGATCCAAACAGATTTAACCCATCAACTCTGGTCAACAGCTACTACTACTACAGTACAAACTGAGTCAGAATTTTACAAAGTCAAAGAGTTATATCAGAGGTTTTCAACCTTTTTGACTCAAAGGCCCCTTGTTGTGTAGCACAATACAAGCTATTTCCGGTATTTCTGCTGCAATTGACAAAACTGCTTGTTTCGAAACCTTTTTATTAACAGAAACTAGAAATATTGATGACAAATTAACCACAATCATTTTGTGACTTTAGAAGTTTCATGAAATGCATGTTCTTCAATTCAAAACAAGTTATTTAGGGGGAAAATAAATATTTGTACTATTTTTATTTTATTTATTTGTTTTTAATATTTAATTATTATTATTTTAACATTTTACTTCAGATGATAGTTTGATTATGCTAATATATTAATAATAATTTATTTATTTTTAATACTTTTTAGTATAATCTTGAGGCAGAAGTTTTCTGAGGCCCCCTAGTTATATGAGTGTCATAGCATTAATAATGACTATGTTAGGTCAAAAACTGACTAAACTAGGTTCATGTACATTAATTTCTGCTTCTGCCATCGTGCAGCAGTGAAACTGAGCAGTTGTTATCTTAAAAAGCTATTTCTACTTAATCTAACCTTAAACCGTTATTTTTGTTGTTGTAACTTAAGGTAATAGTGTGAGTTTAGTCATATATATATATAAAAAAAGCAATGATTAAAACCAATTAATGGATTTAAGGGATAATCCAACCAAAAATGAAGATTCTGTTGTCATATTGGCCCTCATTTTGTATGCGTTTCTTTTTTCTGCTGAACACAAAGGAAGGTATTTAAAAAAATGTTGGTAACCAAACAGTTTTGGTTCCCATTGACGTCCATTGTATATTTTGTCCATAATGTTTGTTTACCTATATTCTTCAAAATTTTCTTTTGTGTTCCACACAAGTAAGTCATACAGGACAGGGGGAGTAAATGATGACAATTTTATTTTTTAATTTTTTTATATACAGTAAGAATAAAAATAAGTAAAGGGAAGTGAGGGAAAATGGGGTCACCAAATGACACGAGCCGAATTCTAACATGGGATGTCTACATCAACGTGTTGGAGCATGTGCACTAACCTCTAGACCACAGCTCCATCACCTGACAGCTATTTATTAACAAAAAAGCTTGATCCGCATGTTGTCTGTGAGACCCATATGCTACAACATAAAAATACACATTTACACATACAGAAAACAAATAAATCTGTACAAGTGAATGATAATGTACAATCAGCCAATCATTCTCCATCTGACTGTACATTATTATTCCGACATGGTTTCTCATCAGATAAATTCATTCATGGACAAGAAATATTGGGTGAGTGGTCATTATTCTGAAACATTTAACTATTAAACAAAGAGTCTAAATGGAGTCTAACCAATCAGAAGCAAGTATTCCAGAAAAACGTGTAATAATTTGTTTTTGTTTTAATACAGTGATGAATAAAATTTCACTGCATTTCTGTTTTGCAGTGTTCACTCCTGACGAGCACCATAAGCAGCTAAACTGACTCTATTATGTTTATTCAATCTGGGGCACGACTACGGCAAGCTTCAGAGCGTTCTTGGTAACTGACACCTTTACAACAGAGCTCTTCATTCACTGGTTAGGGCAAAGACAACTTTAAGGGAAAAATTCAAGTAATGCTGGCAGAGATGAGCAGGACACAGTAAGTATGGCGAAGCCCCTCCCATCTAATTTTTTCCCCTTAAATTTGCCCTCTAGAACATTGAGCTGCTGGCAGACAGATGTTCACAGACACCAAGAATGAAATCTTTGTCCAAAAAGCATTTGAAAGTAGTTCCACAAGTAACAAATGTGACCCTGGACCACAAAACCAGTCATAAGGGTCAATTTTTTGAAACTGAGATTTATACACTACCTGAAAGATGGACAAATAAGCTTTATATTGATGTATGGTTTGTTAGGATAGGACAATATTTGGCTGAGATACAACTATTTGAAAATCTGGAATCTGAGGGTGAAGAAAAAAGTATTGAGAAAATTACCTTTAAAGTTGTCCAAATTAAGTTCTTAGCAATGCATATTACTAATCAAAAATTAAGTTTTGATATTTATGGTAGGAAATTTACAAAATATCTTCATGGAACATGATAATTAATATCCTAATGATTTTTAGCATAAAAGAAAAATCGATCATTTTGACCCATACAATATATTGTTGGCTATTGCTACAAATATATTTGTACTACTTATGACTGGTTTTGAGCTCCAGGGTCACAAATGGGATACTAGTGTCTGGTAAAAGAGACAGGGGTAAAAAGCCTATCTAATAATTAAGTACTAGTGCAGCTCAAGTAGATACTATTAAATACTAGGATAGTTACTTGTAACATAGCAATAAGTCCTAGTACATATTAATGAATAGTTAACAACTGGAAAAAACGTTCTACTCGGACGTTAAGTTTGCTACTATTAACAATAGAGGAAATGTTGGGGAATGTGACTAGTAGTCACTTAGTATGTTATGAATAAGTAAGTACTAACGTTAGTCACTATTGGAACACTTAGAAGTAATGGAAAATTCGTTCTGCACGCGCACACTACAAGCATTATGACGTGTTATGAGATTCTACCATTATGACATCAGTAAAATAAGAGTCTGACTCTGAGCAGCTGCACGCCGTTACACACACAAACACACACACACTTACCACAGCGCGATCCGGTCTTTAGGGTAATCGAGGCGCTCGATAGTACCGAGGAAATGTGCCAGCGAGTGCTGGGCGTTACGGCAGATGAGAGCGATCATTACTCGGGGAGCTAATACAGGAGACTCCGGGCTCCAGCGCTCTTCGTGGAAGTATCCTTGAGCTGGTCCAGTGTTCATCAGACAGGACCACAGCACCGACACGAACAACACGAACCAGAGCATTGTACAGCACACACTCTTTACAAACAAGCATTCGAGCTCTTGCAGCTAAAGCTAACCCACACAGTGACACCCAGACGTAGAAAGTTAAAACGGGTAACTTTAGTTTAAATAATTCCGCCGACTAAAATCAGCCTGCATTGACAACACTACAGTTTGGAAGACGAGCGAGTTAAAGGGGATGTTACGCTGACGTTTAAAGGGGAGGGACACATTCTGGTAAATCTGCAAACTAAGAGCACTGATAGTAACACGTTACATTAATTTATATTACAAATCATTATCTGTCATTATAATTTTTTTTTAGCAGATTAGTAAACGTTGTACATTCTAGTATAAGTTTAAGGTTTCATAATGCATTCAAAAATGTAAACATACATCTCTCTATCTCTCTCTCTATACATATATGAAAATAAACCTACATTATTAATCCTTTTGATCTTTTATTTAAAAAAAAATCATAAAAATCTTTCATTTAACAATCAATTGAAAATGGGGGGAAATATCATTTTGAAATAAATATTTTTCTCAAATACACGTTGGACATAATTATTGGTACCCCTAGAAATTCTTATGAGTAAAATATCTGAAGTATATTCCCATTCATATTTACAATTTTGAGCACACCAGCATGATTATGAACATGAAATTATCCAGCCATGGCTTCCTGTTTCACAGAAATATAAATAGGAGGGAAAACAAAGCCCAAATTCCCTTAATCATCCATCACAATGAGAAAAACCAAAGAATATATTTCTGATATGCAGCAAAAGATAACTGAGCTTCACAAATTAGTGAAGTGGCTTTAAGAAAAGAGCTAGAGCAGTGAAAATTCCCATTTCCACCATCAGGGCAATAATTAACAATTTCCAATCAACATAAAATGTTACGAATCTGCCTGGAAGAGGACATGTGTCTATATCGTCCTAATGCATGGTGAGAAGGAGAGTTTGAGTGGCTAAAGACTCTCCAAGGACCACATCTGGAGAACTGCAGAAAATAGTTGAGTCTCGGGGTCAGAAAACCTTAAAAAAATTATCAAACAGCACCTACATCACCACATGTTGTTTGGAAGGGTTTCAAGAAAAAAAATCAAGAAAATGGTTTCAGCAAAAAACAAACTCATATTCAGTTGTCAGACATGACTGGAACTTCAAATGGGACTGGCTTCTATGGTCAGATGTAACTAAAAAATGAGCTTTTTAGCAGCAAACACTCAAGATGGGTTTGGTGAACAGAGATAAAAAGTACCCCATGTGTACAATGAAATATACTGCTGTATTTTTGATGTTGTGGGCCTATATTTCTGCTGGAGGTCCTGGACATCTTGTTTAGACACATGGCATCACTGATTCTATCAAATACCAACAGATAAAAAATCAATAAGTGACTGACTCTGTTAGAAATCTTATAATGGACCATGTTTGGATCTTCCAACCGTACAATAATCCAAACACAAACCTCAAAAACATCACAAAAATGGGCCACTGAGCACAAAACCAAGCTTCTGCTATGGCCATTCCAGTCCTCTGACCTGAACCCTGTAGAAAATGAGTGTGGTGAACTGAAGAGAAGAAACACCGTCATGGAGCTGTGAATCTGAAGGGTCTGGAGTGATTCTGGATGAAGGAATGGTCTCTGATCTCTTGTCAGGTGTTCTCTAACCTCATCAGGGATTATAGGAGAAAACTCCTATACTATTTTGGCAAATGGAGGTTTCCTTAATTGTGTCCAATGTGTATTAGAGAAAAACATTTATTTCAGAATGATATTTCCCCCCATTTTTAATGATTATTCTCCAATGAAAGGTTCGATTTTTGCATTTTTTTGATTTTGAATTTGAATTTTTTTAAATAAAAGATCAAAAGGATTAACAATGCAGATTTATTTTCACAGCCTTCTTTGATCATATTTACCAAGGGTACCAACATTTCTGACCAAGTGTGTAACTGTAATAACCCTGTATATAACACCAGACATTATGCACTGAAAAAAAAAATTCATTCAGAAATGACAAGTAAATTTCCAAAATAACTGCAAAGAAACGGCAAGTAACATACTGAATTACACATGCCATTTTGAAGTAGAAAGTATTGTAGAATAGTATTTTCTTGTAAAATGTACTCCAATAATCTGTATTTTATTTTACTTTATTTGTTTCTGCCACAGGATAAAAAAAATTATTAAAAAGTCATTACGACTTTTTATCCATCTCACAATTCACTTTTTTCCTTGAATTTCTAAGTTCATATCTCACAATTTGTTCCTTTTTTCCTCACAATTCTGAGAAAAAAAGTCGGCAATGTTAAATATAAACTTCCAATTGTGAGATAAAAAGTCACAGTTACTTTTTTATTTATCCCATGGCAAAAATGGGCTTCCATAAGACACAAAGCATGAAATACAAACAAAAGAGAAAAATGGTATAATGGATATTAACCTCCCAAAAAATAATTACATTTTTTGTGCAATTTTTTAAATAACAGATTCAGACTGCAACTAACAAAATGTACATAGGTAACCATGTTATTTCATAGAAATACCATAGTTTCCACAGTCATTGTTATTATAATAAGGCTATGTTACGGTATTATTAGTAAAAAGGTGTGCGTTTGTTTTACTACTTTATTGTTTAATGTAGTATTAGTAAACAGTGTCTTATATATATATATATATATATATATATACACACACACATATACATACATACACACAATAAGTTGGATTCTGAAAGCTTCATAGATCCCAAACTAGTTTTACAGTAGTAATGATAACTGCAGTAATTATGGTTATAAAGATAATTTTCGTGTGTAAGTGCTGTGAAGAAAAACCTGTGCAAACACAGGGCTTTTTAAAGACAGTGTTTCTAAAAGTTCTGTCTCCTAAATTCAGAGCTTTGCTCCAGGACCTGGCCTCTCCACCTGAGACGTGAGGGAGGCAGCTGCTGGCTCATCCACTAGCCAGAAGAGTTCTCCCTGTCTAGGTGCGACCAGAGCTGCTGGAAGTGCAGGGCCTTCTCCACCCTCCAATACTTGCTACAAAAGTACAGAAAATACAGAATCAAAACTGGAGCAGTAGGAATATCGAACTAATAAAGTAAAAATGTAACAATGACAATTAAAGATATACAATGGGGTCCAAAAGTCTGGTCTGAGACACAATAGAAAGTGCTTACCTTGAGTACAGGAGCTTTGCTGCCCCCAGTTGACACAAACACTACACATCGAGCAGCGTTAACTGTGGGTAATGTCATAGTGACACGCTGAGGCGGTGGTTTGGGGGAATCAGAGATGGGCGCCACTGTCCTCTGGCTTTCCTACAAAATCACATTTCCCATAACACAAAGATACTTAAAAAAAGAAAGCCAATAAACAAAACCATACCAAAACAGATAGGATAGGAGCAACAGGATTCCGTAATAAGTGACATGCTACACTAAAAGTAGATGTTATATTAATATAACAGATATTAATATAAAAATCATCAATTGCTGCTTTATTAAGAATTTATCTGAAACCTGTAATAAAGGATGATCTGGAAAGAGAGAGCAGGTGTGTCCATCTGGTCCCATTCCTAGCAACAGCATGTCAAAGACTGGAATTTGCTCTGTGTTAAAAGCCTGCAATGACAAATTCTATTAAGGGATATGAATTTGCAAAAAAAAAAAATCTATGCAATCTGTCTAGAAAACGAAATTGCACCTTGCTCAGTTTACCAGCATAGTCATCAGCACATTCTTGCACAGGCAATGCAGGATCTATAGCCAAAATCCTTTCTTCTGGAATGGTGATTTTCCCAAACAACTGATTCTGTAAGGATATAAAAATCAATCAGTAATCATAGTTTTCACATGACATGATCAGCCCAGATTATTGTGATGTTTTTATCAGCTGTTTGGACTCTCATTCTGACGGCACCCATTCACTGCAGACAATCCATGATTGGTGAGCAAGTGATGTAATGCTAAATTTCTCCAAATCTGTTACCACGAAGAAACAAACCTACCTACATCTTGGATGGTCTGAGGGTGAGTAAAGTATCATTTTTGGGTAAACTAATTGTTTTACGAAGGGCTGTATATGAATTGCAGTTGCCCAAACTTGCAGTTTGTTCCCATATCTTTGATTCCATTCATTTGAGGGGTGATCTAAATTTTTGTTCTACAGTTCTACAGATGTTTTACCTCTTGGCCTCTGTGTCATGTGACTGAAAACTATGAATTGACTTGATTAGCTCTACAGGTGTTGTAGTATAAGTAAAAGACTGCCACTCCCTCTAATATGCACCGAGTTACCTTATATAAGCCATAAGTGCTCTCAGGATCAGTGAATGGAACGAGTCTCTCATCGCAGAACCCAATGAGCCATCTGCTGCAGTCCAGGTTTGGGACAGCAGGCAGCTCCTTACTCAGGATGGACACCAAACTCCCTCCTGAAAGGCCCAGAGAGAAGCTTCCACTTGTGCTGAGAGCTTTCTCTGCTCGAGAGGACACCAGCTGGGCCAGACTGGATCCAAGCTCGGCCACTGAGGGGAAAACCACCACTCTTCGTCCAGACATAATTCTCTGAAATAAAGAGAGGCAATGATTATGCCAGTCAGTTCAGATATGAAGCAATGCATGAGTCAACTGACTCTGCACAACTCAATACATACGTTCAACTTTGCATAACTAGAAAAAGGAAACAATAAGTTAACAGTCGCCTGCAATACAGGTGTTATGAACAACGTGTACTGTTTAATTTGACTGTGTTTTAATAAAGTCGAATGAATGAAGGAAGTATTGTACCGAAATGTGAGCCGTAGTATAAGTGCACTAAGAGCCAAACTCGGATAATAACAACACGTCAAAATGATGCTTCATGCTTTTAAACTTCCACGCTGACTTATGGAATCTGTAAAAACTAAGAAATTACATTTCACTCACCAAGGAATGTTTTCTTAATAGTGCGATTTCCTTTACGTGCCCCTCACGCGATCTGACCGACATCCAATCGCAGAGAACGTTGCCTACTGTTGCATTCTGGGTAATGTAGTGCTGACTTGAGTCAAACTCAGTTTCTAAATATTCAGTGTATTTCATGGCCTTGGAGTCTCAAATTAGAGTCTCAAATCCCATCATAATATAATATAATATAATATAATATAATATAATATAATATAATATAATATAATATCCAGGGTCACATATAGCATTATCACAAAATGTAGGGAGCCTAAACATTTTCTCTATGGATGCAAAAAGACGTTATATCAGCAGTAAATAATCGAAAATTATATTTACAACAGTGTATTTTCCCTCTGGCTCGCACTCAAACGGCTCCATTTCAATAGATGGCGCTAGTGCGCCATATTTTGATAAATCATTTACACTGAGCTAAACTTAGGAGAAATAGTGGGAGAGGGAGCCGTTGGTGTAAGATGAAAACTGTGGAAACATTTTATTTGGCATTATTACGTTAAAACATACGACTAGCTAAAGTATATGAATAGCAGTCGATTCTGTATATATCTGTAAAAAAAGTTTGTGACTTCCTTTCGATAGTTTGTGGAAATATTGGGAGATGCTGTCCACTCTCTCCTCTTTTCAGACTCAGTTAGCGTCCATCATGGACACACTTGTGCAGACAGCTGTATTAGAGATAGGCAGGCTCGTGGATGAGGAGTGTGAAGTGTTGTTGTCGGAGGTCAGCCGCAGCCGCAGTGAGATCAGCGCTCTGAGGAAGAGACTGAGGCTGATGGAGCTCCAGCCGCGGACAAACACTGGACAAACACCGACAGAGAGGTTCACATGTGTCAAGAGGTACTTACACTTTTTGGTATTTATTTAGCATGGAATTGCATATACTTCATAAGACAAATATATGCAACCAAATGTTTATTTAACATACATACATGTACTGTGTTTATTTATTATGTATATATAAATGCACACACATACAGTATATATTTTTAAAATATTTACATGTATATACATTTATATATTTATATTATTATATTTTATATTATATATAAATATATTTAATATATAAACATAGCATATTTTTCTTAAATATACACATGCATGTTTGTGTATTTGTATATACATAATAAATATACACAGTACACACTCATATATTATGTAAACAGAAACCTTTATTTTGGATGCGATTAATCGTTTGACAGCACTAAATATATATATATATATATATATATATATATATATAAACTCTATGCAGTCATATAACTTGGCCACAGTCAAGGCCATGAACCATACTCATTTAATTTATACTCTACTGTTTGGAATAGTTAAGATTGTTTAATATTTTTGAAATAAGTTGCTTATGCTCACCAAGGCTGTATTTATTTAATCAAAAATACAGTAAAAGCAGTACAATTGCGAAATATTACAATTTATAATGACCAAACTGAGTTTTCAGCATCATTACTCCAGTCCTTGGTGTCACATGATCCTACAGAAGTCATTCTAATATGCTGATTTGCTGCTCAGTTGTGCTGCTTAATATGTTTGTGTAAACTGTGATACATTTCCATGAAAAGGCTTGAGTTAACAAATATTTTTTTTAAAGAAATGTATAGTTTAATTCAATGAAGATGCATTAAATTGATCAAAAGTGATAGGAAAGATATGTATGATGTTAAAAAGAATAAATCAATGCTGTTCTTTTGAACTTTATAATACGATGTCTGGTGAGCAGCAAATCAGTGTATCAGAATGATTTCTGAAGGAAAATTCAACTTTGCATCACATGGATAATTATATTTTAAAATATATTCAAATAGAAATCAGTTACTTTAAATTTTAAGAATTTTTCACAATATTACTGTTTTTTTTTGGGTTTTTTTGCTCAAATAAATGCAGCCTTGAGCATAAGAAACTTACATTTTTGTTTTTTTATTTTTTATTTTTTTATTAGTGAATGTAGCCAAGAAGAGATGCAGAGTCATTTGAACAGGTGTAGAGGCCCAAGAGAAGATGTCCCAACAGTAATTGAGCAAGACCGAGTAAGTTCTCTTCTTTAAGTAAATATCCATATTAATTGCCTTGAAGCAAAAGAGCTGTTGAAAACATAATGTTTCTATTTCATACAAATATAAGATATAATGTGATGTCACAATGTCAAAGGACAGTCCACAGCAGAAGTGTGAGGTAAACCATCCAGTTAGTATGGTAAAGCAGGAGCAACAGGAAGTAGTTGTTTGGATTGGTCAAGACAACAGTGAAGCAGGTAACTAACTGTTGTATAATGGTGGATAATTTTAATTTGCCGGTGTTTCTAAATAATTTATAACTTTCTTCCTCTTACAATACTCTCATTTAACCACAGGAACCCAATGTGGTGAAGCTGTGAGCCTGTCACCCATCAAGGATGTTCTCAAAACTGTTCCTTGTGTTGGCAGAGGAAGTAGAGAAGACGCAACTGCAAGAGTCCCATCTAAAGCAGAAACACCAGAAGTGAACAGAAACACCTCACCCAGAACAATCACAGTGAACCAGACTGTGCCAAATGGTGAACCAAACATGTCTTTCAGTCACGCACAGAGCTTGAGTGCATCAGACTCCACAAGAACAAACAGTGCCAACACTATTTCAGGAGACAAGCGTTTTGTTTGCTCCTATTGTTCGAAGAGGTTCAGGTGTTTTAGTCAACTTACGATACATCAGCGGAGCCACACAGGTGAGAAGCCATACAGGTGCACGCTCTGTGGAAAGAGGTACATTCAGAAAGGACACCTGTACACCCATCAGCGCACCCATACCGGAGAGAAGCCATATCGATGTTCGCTCTGTGGAAAAGGCTTTATTCAGAAATGCACTCTAGACATGCATCTGCGAAGTCACACTGGAGAAAAACCCTACACTTGTACAAAATGTGGGAAAGGGTTCACGACCAAATTTAATCTTAACAAACACTTGTCATGTCAGACTTGCAACAACATTAGTTAATGACAATAAGCTTGAGTAAATGTGCTGATATTAGTTTCAAACTGCATTGATTTGCACTCTTATGATCACAGAGATCATTTAAAAAATGTACAGTTTGATAAACACTTTGGTTCATGTGGCAGCATTAAAATCAATTCTGAAAACAGTTAAACATGTTCTATTAAATTTATTTATTTATTGCATTAAACACATTAAAATTATTTTGATGTTTTTTTTTTTTTCAGAAGGCAAGTAAATAACTTTTTTTAATTGGTGAAAAAAACGATATTCTTCCATCATTCCAAAAGGCAGATTTTATCATATTAATAAAATATACGCGTGTGCTTTTCCTGCTCTAATAAATCTAAAGAATTTTATTTTTAATTTCATTTGTCTGATGTTATTCTGAATAGTTGCATTTTTTTTCTCTCGTATTTTCTATACAGTGTTTTACGGTAATTCATCCCATGATTCCTTGCAGCCAAACGCTATTTATGGTTTCTACAGAAAGATTGTACCGAATATAGGGACAGTGACTGCCAAAAAACAGCTATATTAAGAGTACAGTGGAGCCTACATTTTCTCCAGACATTGTAAAGCTTCCCGTAAGCGACGGACATCATGAATACTGGTGATTTTCAGACGCAGCTAACATCCATAATGGAAATTATGGCGAGAACCGCTGTTGCTGAAATAAGCAAACTTTTCGATGAGAATTCTTTGTTGCTGCGATTAGAGATTTCACGACGTACAAACGAAAATGAATCTCTGAAAAAGAAATGTCGTTTTCTGGAGAATGAACTTCAGTCTGCACGGAAAAGCGCTGGAAAGATGAACGGGACAGAAGCTCCATTCAACCATCCGGGACTTACAGGTGATTTATTTAACGCCTGTTACTACTGTCAATTTGCCTAAATTAAATGCGGCGATAGATGGTCACATGAGGATGTGCAGGCTAATTAAAGACCTGAGCTGGTCAACTGAAGGCTGTGTGTTCAATCCCCACAAAGAGTAATGTTGGTGCCCTTGAGTAACTTGAGGGACTGTTGCTGATGAATTGTGTTAACGGATACTGTAGTCTTTGCTGTAACGTTAAGCGAGGTCATTTTTAGGAAATGGTGTCTGTTCCCAGAGTTACTACAGATATAATTCACAGATTAGTGAGCATTATTTGATAAATTGTAATGCACAAACTTTCGAAGATAACTTTCATAGTAATATCCGGCAATTGCGGTGTCCATATCCTTCACCATTTACATTCTGGAAGAGTAAATAGAAAAGAATGTTGCATTCTTCTGTTTTAAATATCATGCTCGCTTCAATTTCTGAAAATTTTACGTTTGTCTGAGGAAAAACAAGTGTTTTAATCCTCTTGACATAATAAAACTATTTTTGGATGTGTGGAGTAGGAATGGACCCAGAACATAAACTCAAACCTTCTTTAATACAGTCCCAATTTATCACCCCCAAATACTGTATAAATGTATTTGCTCTTCTTGTGTCAGTTCACTCGGTTGTGATGTGTTTTTATGAACTTCAGACATCCAGTTGTCTTAGATGGTTCTCAGATGGTCCACCATCCTACAGTTGATGACCATTTGTAACTAAAGTGTCAATTTTTTTGGGTTGATGCAGTTATTCTAATGAAGCAGAATCACATTTTAGGGCAGGGCACTGATGTTTTACAATATGGTGTGAAAATTGTATGATTTTAGTGCAAGGTATGCCAAAATGGAACGATACTCCAATTGCAGTACATTTATTCCAAAATTATTGTGATGGGGTTGAAATAATGTAGCATTTTTGAGTTGTATATGTCAAGATTATAGTCAGTTTCTTTTGGCCTGAGGTAGGAAAAGCTCAGCTGAAACCTTTTCAAATGGAATTGTATGTCAAAATTGCAGACATGAAAAGCTCTGTTTGTGGAGAATGTGTTTTTGTAGGAGTGGTTTAGCCTAACTAATGCCCACATGTTCAACAGACAACAAACACCAGCCCACAATTGACAATGTCTTCGGTAAGGAATGGTGCATGAACCTCTGGAGACACGAGGAGTCTAATGTCGGTCAGAAGGACGACACGCACCTAGACTCTTCAGTCAACACAGAGGAGGTTGGTCTCGCATACTGCTTACGTTTTTTTTAAATATAATGTCAGAATGCAGCTTACTAACTCCTCCTGTATTGTCAATAATTTTAGCCAATAAATTTGCTGGATGAAGATACAGATGTGATTATGATTAATGAGGAGACGCTGAAGGATGACAATTGCACTGGGAAAAATAAACCTGAGGAAGACGAAAGTAGCAGTTTGAGAGGTTTGTGGAGAGAAAACTTTAGAACAGCTAGTATTAAAGAGATAGTTCACCCAAAATTCAAATTTGCTGTTAATTTACTCACCCTGAGGCCATCCAAGATGTAGATGAGCTTTTTCTTCAGTAGAACAGTAAAGACTTTTAGCTGAAACCATGGTCCTTGGTGATTCATAAAGTGCAAATTAATTGCTACCATCATTTCACAGTAAGAAAAAAAAAACTATATATATTTGCCTATATATATATATATATATATATATATATATATATATATATATAGGCAAAACAAAATACCCATGGCTCCTGACAATATATTGGAGTCTTATGAAGTGAAACGATTGGTCTGTGCAAGAAACTGAACATTATTTACAACAATATTACTTGCAATCCAAAGCCTCAACCAAATGGTCTGGAGTTCATGAACACTTTTGAACCGTCTGAAACCGTCTGCCACTTGAGTAGCTCAGATCTACAAGTTACTCAGAACTCACTTTTGGACATGCCTAACAGTCACTGACTTGAAATGAGCCAAAATACAGGCATGTATGATCCTAGGATGCTGGTTTTTGCCAACTCATTCAGCGCTCCAGTTACTCCAACAGTCACTGAACTGAGGAAGTGGTTCGGACTGAAGCTGAAGACCAATGAGCCAGTGATAAGCGCATACGTGAACTGAGCACTGGAATGAAGGGGCTAAAATGTAAATTTTAATGGTTTTTTATTGTTTATATAAAAAGGTGAGTTAAGACTAGTTTATTCACTTTATATGCTTTCTTAGACATGTAAAATATCCATGTTTTACATCATTATTGGCTGCTTTAATAACATACATAAACATAAACGAGCTGGTGAATCAATTATTTGAACCAGTTCATTACAACAAACTGTCCAAAAGAACCAGTTTGCGGAAAAGAATCAGAATTCCCTGTATAGCCTTAGGCTATAATGTTGTAAATAATGTACATTTTCTTGCACAGATCAATCATTTTGCTTCATAAGACCGTAATATATTGTCAAGAGCCACAGGTTTTAATTTTGCGTTCCCTCATATTCCTTTTTTGCCTCTCAAAGTGACGGTAGCCATTGACGTGCATTTTATGAATCACCAAGGACCTTTGTTTCAGCTTAAAAAACTTTTTTACTGTTCTACTGAGGGAAAAAAAAAAGTCCCCTACTTCTTGGATGGCCTGAGGTTGAGTAAACTAACAGCAAATTTTCATTTTTGGGTGTACTATCCCTTAAACTTTTTTATTATATTCAGATGTTCATGTTTCATTTATTGAATTACAGGATCTGCAATGACCAGTGATGAGAGCTGTGTTGCCCAGATCTCTGATGATTTTATCACATACACGGTACCTTCAGATGACCAAGACCAATCGAATGTACAGCAGACACCAGCTGAAGAACAAGCTCTTGATGGAGCTACACAAGGAGACATCACAGCAGGGTCAGATCTAAGCCCTGATGTTGGATTTATTCCTAATAACTTGAATTTCAATGAGACAGTTACACCAAAGAACAAATTCAAGTGTGTGTTCTGTGGGAAAACCTTTGAGTATTTAAGCCATATGACAAGACACATGCGAAAACACTCTGGAGAAAAACCTTACATCTGTACAGTTTGTGGTAAACGGTTTGCTCAGAAAACATATCTCACAACTCACGAGCGCACTCATTCTGGAGAGAGGCCGTACGTGTGCATGGAGTGTGGAAAGAGCTTTTCTCAAAAATCTTCTCTTAATGTACATCTTCGAAGCCACACCGGAGAAAAGCCTTATAGCTGCTCACACTGTGGCAAAAGCTACGCCTTCAAAATTGCGCTTAGAACACACCGATGTTAAAACAGAAATAAACTGATACTGAACATTGTCTCCGTAGTTTTAGTATAAAACCTCTGTCTAGGTCATTATAGAATATCCTTCTCATCTATTGTTATAAAATGTAAAAAAAAAAAAGGGAAAAAAAAGTCAGAGTAGACAAAAATACTGGTTGTTTGTTTACATGTGCAATATAATGACTCTATAAAAAAATGTGCGCACTAACACTAAACAGTTTCCTATTATAGAAATTTCCATTGATTACAGGCAATATGTTATGGTTTAAACACTGTGAACACTGAAATGTGTTCTTGTGTGTAGTTTTCTGATACTCTGGAAGAGGAACAGGAACTATGGATTTGTTCATGCTGTAACTTTTTGTTACCTAACGTTGGTAACTTGATATTTTTAATTCTACATTTTGCCCTCCCTGAAATATTTGACATCGCACCATTGTTTTTATCTACTTAACAGTTTTCTGAATAAAATATTAGTTTTTTTTGTATCAATGTGTGAATTTTTACAAAGTAGTACATTTTAGACTCAAACAGATCATCAAATGTTTAAGCATATTTGTATTCAATTACCTTTCCCAATAAAATTTACATTAACATTTTCAATTTTACTCTATTCTTATACACAAGACCTCACCAAATTTTCATCCAGTTGGACCATGTGGTTTAAACTTTACATATCAGATTTTTCAGTTTTATAACTGTGCTCTTGTAAAGCATGTTTGAGACAGGATAACCAAACAGCACGCTTCAATTCTTGTCCAATTTATTACAATTCTTGGTTACAAAAGTGTCCCTGTTACAGTGTAATTACACATTTATGTTAATTAACTACATGCACTTATGATTAGGGTTTGGCTTAGGGTTACTTGCATGTAATTATGCATAATTTATTGTTATTATAATAGTAAGTACATATAATATGTGTAACAAGGACAAGTAAGATAAAATGTTACCCAATTCTTTATCAGAGCTTTGCAGTTGGTCAACATAAAGATCCAATCATTGGTTGTGTGAAAGAGGCCCATCACTGAGGTGGACATATATAATTAATAACACTTTCGACATCATAATCTTTAAAATGAAATTAAAATAAATTGCGCTTATGTGATATACTCCTCTCTGCTGACATATGCAAGGCCGATCCAGTGAACAACCAATCACACCTTCTGCATTTGATAAGCCATTTTACACGGAAATGCGTCACAATCTCATCCATTTCATGCCGATTTAAAAGGGTTTTGTTTAGGAGCAGTCAAACATTCCTCAAGTAAACCGAGATAACGGCAGTCCGGGTGAACTTTCGAATAGAAGCGTCTACACGGTGGTTTACGGTAATTCATCCCATGATTCTTTTCTGCCAAACGCTACGCTTTGTTTCTATCTACATAAACACCAAAGGCAACGCCATTGTTTGTTTGAGGTAGAAATAAACATCCATATTAAGACATTAATTGAGCTGCCGGGTCAAAGGGCGAGTGTTTATATCTTTAAGGTGTCCCGTAAAAGATGGACACCATGAATACCGCTGAATTTCAGACACAGTTAACATCCATAATGGAAACGTTAGCGAAAACAGCTGTTGTGGAAATAAGCAAACTTTTCGAGGAGAATGCGTCTTTTCTGCGATTAGAGATTACACGGTTTACCAGCGAAAATGAATCTCTGAAAAAGAAATGTCATTTTCTGGAGAATGAACTTCAGTCTGCACGGAAAAGCGCTGGAAAGATGAACGGGACAGAAGCTCCGTCAAGCCATTCTGGACTTACAGGTAACGTTAATATTCAAGTCTTTTCACATGCACAAATTGACATGTGTAGATATACTGATGTTAAATGCAAAAAGTGACGCTAAAGGACTGATATTTTAAAGTTTGAGATTCAAGCAGCCACGTTGTGCCTCTGACTCTATACCCACCTAATGCCCACATGTTCAACAGACTCTGGACATCGTCCTGCAATTGACAATGTCTTCGGTAAGGAATGGTGCATGGACCTCTGGAGACACGAGGAGTCACATGTTGGTGAGCAGGAGGACACACATCTGGACTCTCCAGTCATCATAGGAGAGGTTGGTCTCGTCTCACATACTGCTATATATGGAGCTCAAAAACAATGTCAGAATGACCAGTTCTGTTTTATTTTCGATCCTTTAGCCAGTAAACTTGCTGGAAGAAGAACCAGACATGATCATGATCAAGGAAGAGGCATTTGAAGATTGCTCTTCAGGAATAAATGAGGAAGACCAAGATAATCAAAGTGTGAAAGGTATGCAGAGAGAGAACTTCATTTATTAATTGGTCGTCACCTCATCAGAAGTATGATCAAATACACATGCAGTGTAGACGTGTGCATTTTACGTGATTGATTACCGTGTAAATGGCTAATGAGTACTGTACTATTATGAAACCCTACTGTTGTAGACTGCAAAAGTTGTGGAAAGATATAACACTGATGGGGTTTTTGTTTGTTTTGTTTTGTTGGAGTTGTGCAGAATGGATTTAAATATGTTAAACGACAGTGCAGCATTCTTTACAGTATCTAAAAATCATATCAATATGTAATAAACCATCAAAAATGATGATAAATTGTCAGTAATAAATCATCAAAAATGTAATAAACATGCAAGTGGCAGGTGATGTGTATAACACATTGGAAATAACAGATGCAATTGAAAAAAAATCCAAAATGATTGTTTAAATTGAACCTTTTATTATTTGTAAACAAGTTTATTTTAAGTTTATTTTGCTTAGTTCTTATTGTTGAAACTTGATCTTTCCATCCCCCTACAGGCGCAGTCCAAGAGGAAATCAAAAAAGTTCTCCCAGAGTTGGACTTAAACAAACTTCAGAATGTGGTCAATCATCTTTCATTAGTGGTGGGCGTGGAGAAGACAGAGGACCTTTCCCTAGTAGAGGTGTCCGATCTTCAGGACTTTCTGGAGCCAATACAGTGTCGAAAACTTGTGAAAACATTCAAACAAAGAGGTAAGAAACAAACTTATGGCTGAAAAACAAGTGCCTGTTGCACGCTGTATGGTATTGCAGTGTCTTGCACTTCACTTTGATGCCCACTTTAAAGAATTGGGGTGTTCACATTTATTACTCATTTTGCACAACTGGCCCACGTGGTCACTGAATTGAGAGACTTTGACGTACAGATGTGGCTTTTGAAAACACATTTTTTCTCCAGGTGCCTTCACACAACAGTAGTGGTCGGACAGACTTTTTGTTTTTAAAACCAACTCGTACAGCCACATTTGGTCAGCAAACCTTCCTTCAAATTCAGCTAATGGGTTTAGAGTGGATTTACAGGTATTTCTTGTGCATGCGTGTCTAATGTCTTTATCACAGAATTGGGGGATGGTATGTCATTGTCTCTGAGGTGATAATGGGGGTGTGCAATGTCGTCAGAGCACCGTTTTGTGCTTTTTGAATGTTGAAATTGCCAAATCTTACCCCATTTACACTTGGTTTTAAGATGCACCATGGGTGATCCATCATAAGTGGTCAGTGCTAAATAAAGGCGTCAACTGGGTCCAAAACCAGAATATATTGCATTGTATATGCTAATCTGGATTTAAAACTTTGCTGATTTGAAACGTAAAGCACATCTGTGGTTTGCTTAATACAGGTGCTGTAATTCTATTTGAAATGTCACATTTGTGGCTACATTATCTATGAAGAGATTGTAGTATTATATGATGATGATGATTACAATAATTATACTTATTAAAACATGATGCAATTTTTTTTATTTATGTAAAGTGATGTTTACATGGACTCCTTTTTTTTTAAAATCTGAAAATAATATAATTTTGATTGAGAATTTCGAATGTAGCTTTTACAGAAACACTAAGTAAAGTGATTGATTGGGTTGATGTGTGCATTTATGTGCCACAAGCTTCAATATCAGATTTGATCTTTTGCTGAAATATACAGTTTCCTGCTGTTCATACATACTATTCTCCTGCTATTGCTTCTTTTCTTTGTTTTAAAGAGTAGACTTAATATTTGTCTGTTTCGGGTCCTAATTAGGAGACGATGAGCACGTGAAGCTTTGTGCCGTGCTGCTTTTATTAATCAAGGAGTAAAGTCGCCCATTCCCGTGGCCAAAACAAGCCATCTGTGGATGAGAGTATAAAGGGAGGATTGATGGGAGGTTTTTCTGCTCCACTTCATAGACGTTGAGTGGAAGGAGAATTTTAGAACAACATGACTGTCATTTATGACACTTCATTCTACAAATACAACAGCTCGTGCCATGCATTATGCATCATTACGCCAATTCTCTGTCATTGCACATGCACGGTACTTTTAAGTTTAGGTTTTCAATCTATAAAGTTTACATGTCCTCTCGATTGGATCAGAGAAGGTCTACACCACCCCTTCAGATCGAGCTTAATCTGATCCATTAAGGTGTTTACATATCTTAAAAGTCTTTTCAGTCTGAATGAGAATCCGATTGCTAATGCATTATTTGGGCCTTGTCCACACTAATATATTTTCGTTTGAAGACACATCTTTTTCCTCTCCGTTTTGGCTTTCTGTCCACACTGAGACAATGTTTTTGTCAAGGAAAACGGAGCTTTTTAAAACGCTCTCTAAAGTGGATATATAAAAAAAATGCTGTGTTCGCATTGTAGTGTGGACTGTGAAAACGGAGGCTTTTGTAAGTTATGACGCATATTCAGTCATGTGACACATTGTATCAACAGATCTCTGTTTATACCAATACTGTGCCTGTTATGTGCTATTCATATTCACACTAGTGCTACAGATATGTGTGTACACTCTTTATATCACAGTCCTGCAAAGATGACAGAAAATTTACTCGCGATTGCTGTTTACATTTTAGATCAGACAATTGTGAGTAAGTGTGACCTGAATGCATCAGTGAATTGTTAGATATTTTCCTAAATAAAATTATCCTGCCAGAAGAATTGCATGAAAACGTATCATGTCTGTACCGTCTGTATCGTCTCGATGAGCTTTTTTGAGGCATTAAAGCCAATGCGCAGTTAAGTGAATTTAACATTTTCTGAAGTTTCAGTGTGGATGAGAAACTTTTGGAAGACACCAGTGTGGACGGAGTAATATAGACATAGCCTTGGGTGCATGTAAATGTAGCTACTGAATCAAAAATTTTTTAAACAATCTTAATACCCATTTTAGGGTGAATTTGAAAGGCATTTTATGGCCATTAATTTGGTTGTTTGTATTTAGAACACAAGCTGTATGTTGTTTGAGGTGACGTGTCTGCAGCCTCTTCATCTTCTACAGCCTGTACTTTGTACCAGCAGTCATTCAAGAAAATTAATGGTCAGGTGCTGTTAACTTTGATGGCTCCTGAGGAAAAAATGCACTACCTAACAACCTGCGGAAAGCAATAGCAGAAATAGTTCGCCCGAAATTTCCCAACTCTACATGACTGGAAGATGATAAGGGATCGGCTTAATGAACTTCTCCGTAACAGACGACTCACTTTCCCACTTTTTTAAAGCCTTTGCACTATACCTCAAACATGGTAGGCTACTGTAATAGCTCAGAAATTCACTATTACTTTCATTTCCACCTAGTGATGTTGCTAGGTTTTCTGGGGTTGTTGTACAGTACCTTTTTTTTTTTTTAACAGAACCTGCAACAAAAATTTGAAGGGGGTCCTTGTGGAGGAATATTGTGGGTTCCCCAATAGCTCTGGGCCCCCTGTAATTAATTCCCACTTTTCAAAACATTTCTTTTCCACCATTTCCAACCATTTGACTCTTAAAAAAAAAAAAAAAAAAAAAAAAGAGGTCTCTAAGGCCCTGTTTACACCTGGTATTAAGATGTGTTTTGGTCTATCAGATCACAAGCAGACCGTTTTAATCTGTCTCTTTCGTCCTCTTCTGATCACTTTCTTGATTTCAGGGGAGGGTCTGTGGGTGGGTGCATGTGTGGGCCTTTTCTGATCTTTTGATCCAGTATTATGTAATAAGCTCACGCATTTTGCTTATGAACGTAAAAGGAGACCTATCTTTAGTGGCTTTTCAAACGTATTAGAACACAATAACGTTTATGCTATGAAAGCAGTTCGGTCAAATGCATTTTCAGCTACCTCTGGAAGTGGTGGAAACCTTAAAATGTTTCAGACCCCATTTACACCTGTATTAGTTGAATCCAGTTTCAGTAGAATTTTGGACTAAAACTAAAATGGGTCCTGTTCACTGGAGTGGAAGTACAAAGTAGTGTTCATCATTGAATTGAGAATATTATTACTACTTTCATCATATGAATGTATCAAATATTGAATCTTGTCTTTTAAATTTGTAAATTCACAGTTAACGGTGTAAACACAGCCTCTTGTATCATTTTGTTTGTTAAACATATCACCAGTTTTGACAACAAATCTATTATGTTTCCCAAATTTGTTGACATTTTGAATCTTTTCCTAATGTTTTAAATTAAGTTTTGAGTTGGAGCGGTAAAAAGTTAGTGTATGCAGATTTTGTCTCCAGTTTTCTAATTGTGCTATTTCCACATTTACTGCTGAAATAATAAATTGCTCTTTAAGTTTTACACATCATCCTAACTGACATTGTTTGTTTATTCAATCAAAACCCTTAATTGCTTTTGTACCAGAAAAAAATTGAGCTCTGATTGAATTAGAAATGATGTCCTTGGATATTTGCGTTTCAAAACATCTTTTCTAACACTGAGACATACCATGCTGGCTAACATTGAGTGACATTGCATGAAATTACAAGATATTTCTTTTTCACAAGTTTTCAAAGGCCACATCTGTATTCTCTTCAAAGCTAGAGAGCTATTTACACGATGTTCAAGAAATGTATTTATGCTAAGTAAATTTATTCAGAATTCAGAGCAATTAAAACAATGGGTCTCATTGTGTATGCACAAATTTGTGTGTGACGTCTATGTACAAACATTTTCACGAACAGAATCATGATTCATCAGTAACTTCGATACAAAAATGTATTCTAAATTCATGGAAAAATGTAGGAACTACCGAAACCACACATACACAAAAACCTTCTTCTCTGGGTGGTGCTGTGAATGTGTGAGAGGAAATTTTATACATTGATATTTCATAAAAGCAGTGATATACATAGGTCTGTAATCTGGTTGTGTATAAAAAGTGTTGTTTGAAATGGTTTTAAGGATGGCACACTTGGCATTGCTCGAGAATCTTGTTGTACATGCTCCAAGGTGAGAGCGTGTCTTCAGAAAGCGTCATATGTCAGACAAAAGATTGTGCCGAAATCCCTTATAAAGAGATGCTTTGAGTGTGTTTTATGCAAAATAAGTAACCTTGGGCACATGGTCACTCATTTAGCATACTTAATTAATTCACATTAGAATGAGATTATGAGCAGATTCATGTGCATATGCATGTGTTGTGAATTTTTTTGTTTAAATATTTTCTGCATTTATAAATATGAATCCGTGCACTTGTTGGTGAATAAGTCTCAGTGCAGTAATGCAAAAATTTACTGATAAATGATGGTTGAGGCTTCTGAAGAAGGTACCTTGTTGGCCCATCAACATATGTTTCAATTTCTCTGTATCTCTTTTAGTGATTTTTTTTTTTTTTTTTTTTTCCTCCCAAGAATCCAATGGTCAAGTGGATGGAACACCTAATGAGATGACGCTCACTCCGTTATCTTCAAACGAGTCTCTTCCTGAACAGTCCTTCATTCCTTCATTCATCAAGTCCAACTGGGTCAGAAGTTTCCAGGTTCCCTGGAACCGCATGCCAGCAGCTCTCGCTCAGGCCACGTCCACTGGAGAGAGAGCTCGACCAGGACCGAGAAGGGAGTTTGTTAGGATCGTGGTGGCAGCCATGCAAGCCCACTGTCCAAACCCAAACTTAGCCGCTTGTGGGGAAGTGGCACGAAACATCGTGTCTACATATCCCCTGACATTCGGAGACATTTCTGAGGAAGGAGAACAACTAGGAAATGGCTTCAGTTGCTTACAAAGACAACTAAAAACTAGGGTAGAACATGTGAATCGAGATGTTATGGAACACAGGATTCGTCGACCTAGAAGACCATCAGCGAAAAGACCTGGACAACAGGACAGCTACATGAGGACAAAAGTCCGATGTAAAGTGGACAGTTATGGATGCATCAATTGGCAACCGTCTTCCATCCCAGAAGGAGAGACGGCAGAATCTCTTGAAATGAAGAGGAAGGTCGCGGCAGAGATTTTTCAGTCTGCAGGCCCAAAGGCTGCCGAGTTGCCCAACGTAGATGACTTAATGCAGCAGACGTATGTTTACCAGCGCCACATGATCAACTCATGCCCCCCTCCTACCATCAGTGAGATTGAGGGGCATTGGCCGTTCCTGTTCACCGAAAGAGGCCTCTGCAGGCACTTCAAAATCCTGACTGGGATTGACATCAGAAGCCGCTTTAACGAAACTCTTGTTGTTAAATCCAAGAGAATACTGAACTACTTCAACAGACAGAGACTGAAGTGGAACGGAGAGATCCAGAGTATGCTGAGTGAGATCGACGACGCCAATGCAACAGATAATAACAGGATTGCCATGTCAGCCATCCTGTTAATGATGAAATACTTTAAGGAAAAGGACAACGCTGTGTTCATCTTAGCGGATGTAAGTAACTATGAAATATTACAGTTCTACTTAAGTTTTGAATGGGGTTTTGACAAAGCTTGAGTGTTAAAATGTTTTTATGTTCTGCGTTCAAGGAAAACTCTACCAAGACGTCCATCGAAAACGAAATTAGCTTACCCGCAACGCCCCGGCTCATCATGCTTGGTAAGACATTGCTACACTATAAATGGTAGGTTTTTTACTTGGACATATATTTATAGTCATTTTTCATATTTCAGGTGAGACATTGCTGACTTCATCCAAGTGGTTTGTCAGTATTGAGGGCAGAGTAACACATTCTGCAGACGACCAGCTGGACTTTGCAGCGGCATTGTCTATGTTCTTTGGGTGCTTCTACGTTTTTAATATCGAGTACGAGGAGTCAGCCAGCGCCACCCTGGAGCTCATTCAGAGGTTAGTGTTGAGGACATTCGACCTGTTTCACTTTTTTTTTTTTTTTTCTTTTTTTTTTTTTTTATATCTTACTCCCTTTCTTTTGGTATTTTACTTTGGTCTCTTTTGGATCAGAAATACTTAAGCTTGTGGAAGTAAAATAGTTTGTGGATGCAATTTCATGGTGACTAATTAAATACTGTAACTAAAAACTAAGCTTATTGGTTTGTTGATAAATTATATATGATTTACCAGAAACTCTTTTATGCTTTTAACACTATGTGAACTGACTTGCAGCACATTGTAATATAATCATTTAAAGGCAGGGTAGGTGTTTTGGTTCAAAAACATTTTTTGTTATGCTGGTTGAAAGTCTCTTCATATCCTGATAGCAATCACTAAGTTAAGTAGTCTAAATGTATTTATATGTATTTATATCATCTGTAGAAGGTGTAGGAACATAAAATGTTCATCCAATTATATCACTCGGTCTGAGGACTACGATAGGCTGTCCTACCTGCCTGTCAATGTATGTATTTGCATATTTCCACGCAATGTTCTCGCAGACATGATACGCCATCAGTGCGTTCCATTATGGTATTGCAGACCGAGTGAGAAAGTAGTGTTTATATTAATAATACGCCCTTTGTACTGAAATGTTTTTTTTTTTACTGAAATGGTGGGGGTGGGGTGGGTCTTTGTGCTTTCAAAGCTAGATTTCTATTGCTAGCTTTTCTGAAATTGCCTACCTACCTTTTAATAGGATTAGGTAAACAAGGTTATGGCTCCCAGTTTAGGGTGTCCCGCAACTTACAGAAGATAACAAACCTATAATGAAAAATTGAACTGTTGTCTTAACCTGTACGACAATCTTTGAAAATAAAAATTGTTCCAAAAAAAAAAAAAAAAAGATAATAAACCTCTTATAACCCTTTTTAACCATGTTTCAGTGACTGACATAGTTGTAGGCCTAGCGAAATTGATGTTTTGTTTAAAAATTGATCTACTGTTCTTTAGGTTCTTCGTAAGGATTAATCCTGAGGGGACTAAATGTACCTCAAAATCAGGTACAAGCCGAAGGACTGGTTCAGCTGTCCAAAGGAAACCCCAAAACTTCAATACCCGCGTGGCTACGTTTATGCAGAGGCTTTCAGAATTCGAGTGGAAAACAACAAGTTAAGTAAGTGTGAGCAGTTTTATGAAGTTGAAAAAAATCTTTGTATAGAATTTTTTTTAAAGTCCCCCTGTAGTCAAATATTTTATCCCTTAAAACTTATCTTTGATCATCAAAATGACATATTTAAATGTTTTTTCTTGTGAAAATAATTTTCTCATGCCTTAAAATAGCTTGAATGTAACTCAACACCCTTGCTTCATTTACTATACACTGATCTATGAATATGCAAATTAGCCCCGCCTCCACTCAGTCACAGCAGCCAGCGCCTCCTGATCCACTGAACTGTAGTAAACGCAAAACAATGGCATACATAATGACTGATAAAACTGTTTTTACTAGCGGACAACTACTGTGAATACTGTAACATTAAAGTTACTTACTTGACGGTGTTGTGTCCTCAAAATCCCGTTAAGACTGAATGCAGACGTTTGTGATTCTTAATTTGCGCCCGCGAGCGTACGCGAGTAAAGTGCAGACGCCGATGCGGGAGAGGTGGGTCTGACTCCGGGCTACTTTTACACTGTTGCTGCGGGTTATAATGCAAGTTAGCGGTTCTAAATTCACATTAAACCACGGCTTCATGGGTTTTTTGCTCTAATTTATGTTTGGTTTTGTGCTGGTATTGGTATATTTTGCATGCTAGTGATAGGAATCGATCCCTTGACGTGATTGGTTATTGGTTTGTGACGTAGCAACCCGAGGGCTGTTTCAAACCATGTTTCTGGGAGTGCCATTGGGAAACTGCAGTTTTAAGGAGAAAATACTCAGCAATGGTGTTGATTAATGGATTGGCACATGGTTTGTTTAAAAGCATATTAAAAACACCACATAGACAAATAAACAATAAACTTGATTTTCACTACAGGGGGACTTTAAGCAAAACTTGTCTTTGTATGTGATTAAACACTTAAAATTAAATTTAAAATGTAAACACGTAATGAGTTACAAGAGGTGTTCTGAAAGTAAACAGCTGACATTAATCAATTTTTTCATGTGTTTCAGAATTGTCTTCACCCTGGCCCTGATCTGAATACTACTACTACTACTACTACTATGATGGGTTACTACTAAAGTGACAGTTTTTTTTTTTACCTTGCGATACCTTCTTTTTTTACTATTATTACTTGTACTGTTCTATTTGAATGTTGCTGGAATGTTTGTATTATAAATATTTTATTACGTTCCTTTTAAAGTCATTCATGCAACAATAAAAAAAAAATGTATCAACTAATGTGTTTTCTTTTTAATTAAGGAATATGATTACAGTGATACTATAATGTTGTGGTACTACGTTATACAATAGCTAAAAGTAGATTACAGCAGATTTTTGTTTTGTGTATTATTTAATGTAAATATGTAATCAAAACAATACTGTAATTTCAGTTACCTGCTGGTAAAAACGGAAAAGTTTTAACAGTGTACTTTTAAATGAACAAGTACAATTAAACGTACAGATACAAACTGAAAAACAAACCTATTGAAGATGTTTTGCACACGGACCCAACCTAATTTGAAACCTGCTGAGTTTTTTCATTAGTAGTGTGAATTTCAACACTTTCTGTACCCCAGAACATGGTAAAAGCTATGCTTACCAAAATTACATAGATCACTGTGGCTTGTTGAGGAGAAGCATGATATTTCCTAAAACTTGAAAGACAGATGATAAATAAATTGGGTGAAAGAGCCTTACAGACTCTTGTCAAGGGTATTCTTGTCAGATATCAAAGAGAGATAAGGTGGGCTTATTTGGCGTGGGATAGAGAGCAGCTACAGAACACCCTAGCAAGCACTTATTAAGATTTATACAACAACGCTCACTATTTGTTCAGAGTGCGCCAGCAACAACGTTTTGGTACTTTTGTGTGTGTGTGTGTGTGTGTGTGCGTGTAAAATTCCATTCGGAACACTTACACGAAAGAACAGGACTTCCGTAGCAACAGTTGCCAAGGTATTATAGGCCAGAACCGTTTTGGATGCGACCAATCGAAAACCATAATTCATACGCTCTCTCTATTCGGTGGTATACGGTAATTCACCCCATGATCCTATTCTCCAAAATGCTAGATATGCTATGATTCTGTACTCAGAAATATACTGAATACAGCGCCATTGCATGTTGAGAATATAAAAACAGCTCAAGACAGAGACTAAAGCGTTGACAGTCAGATCGAAAGACGGGTATTTACAATACACATCCCTGATAAATGCTCCCGTAAGCGACGGACATCATGAATACTGGTGATTTTCAGACGCAGCTAACATCCATAATGGAAATGCTGGCGAAAACAGCTGTTGTGGAAATAGGCAAACTTTTCGAGGAGAATTCTTTGTTGCTGCGATTAGAGATTTCACGCTGTACAAACGAAAATGAATCTCTGAAAAAGAAATGTAATTTTCTGGAGAATGAACTTAAGTCTGCACGGAAAAGCGCTGGAAAGATGAACGGGACAGAAGCTTTATTCAACCATCCGGGGCTTACAGGTGATTTACTTATTATGCACGATAAGTGAATCTGTGTTTTGATTTATGCTGTAGGTTTAAAGCCTGCAGTGGGCGGTCCTTATATCATTGTGCCCTTGAATTAGACTTTAACCTTACTCCAGGGGGACCATTTGTGTAGTAAATAGTAGTTCGTCTTGATGACCGGAATCTTTTGAGCCCATCCACAAAAATAAATTCATTCAGCGACTCTTTCTTTAGGCTACATCAGTAGGTGGTGACAAGTTTCTGGCTTTGTCTGTTATGCTGACTGTGAGCGAGTCAAAGAATCATTCACTCGTTCACCGATTCGCTGGAGAGTCGTTCATGACCAAAAACAGTCTTATTTAGGCTATTAATAATATACATACATATCTATTAAAAACTGAACAAACGTTTTTTTTTAATTTTTTATTTCTTCTACCTGTCTTTGTTGTCTCAACAGATCACCAAGTTTACAAACGAGTTCGTTCATCAACAAGATGTTTTGTTCATTCACCTCGTTCACAAACAAAATACCTCTGTTCATTACTAAATCCAGTTACTTAGTCGTCAGCTTCTGTGAAGACGCAACTATTACAGGTTTTCCCATATCCAGAGCTGAGACCCAGCTATGGAGTTTTTTTCTCGGTAGAGGACATTATATTTTAGTGAATTTGTCTTAGTCCTCACGGCGGTAAAGTTAGTTTTACGTTTGACATTCATTAGACTTTCGGTTTCATTTCAATTAAACTCTTAACGCCTGTTATGTTTCAAGCCGTAACTAACTCAGATAGACATAAATATTTGTCCTTTACGTTGCACAAGGCTTAATTTTTAGAAAAAAAATTATTAAAAATTAACCATATAAATTAATTAAACAATTTAACTACATTACATTATACCATAAAACCAATACTAAAATGTTCTGAAAAACATCCCTGTTATTGCACAAGGCTCTGTTTTTGGAATTAGCATTTTATGCGTTTTATAATAATTTTACAACTTTTAATGTATGCAATAATACAAATCCATTAAACAACACCACCATTTGATTTGAAGGTATCTAACCAACTGTAAAAATATCTAAATATTATTCCCTATAATGCACAAGGCTTGTTTTTTATGATTATGTCTTTATTGATTTTATATACAGTACTGAAACCATAATTTATGTTTAATATAATTTACCCACTTAAATTCATTAAATTCTGACACCGTTTGAGATAAAGGTATGAAATCAACTGTAAAATATTCAGAATATTATTCCCTATAATGCACAAGGCTTGGTTTTTTATGATTATGCCTTTATTGTTTTAATATATGGCACTGAATCCGTGTTTTTGATGTTTTAGACACTGTACCCTCTTAAATTCATTAAACTCTGACACCGTTTCAGATAAAGGTATCAAACCAACTGTAAAAATCTCTAAATATTATTCTCCATAATGCACAAGGCTTGTTTTTTTCATATTATGGCTTTATTGTTTTTATATACAGTACTGAATCCATATTTTTCATATGTTTTATATACTGTACCCACTTAAATTCATTAAACTCTGACACCGTTTGAGATAAAGGTATCAAAACAACTGTAAAATATTCAGAATATTATTCCCTGTAATGCACAAGGCTTGGTTTTTCAGATTATGGCTTTATTGTTTTTATATATAGTCCACAATCCATATTTTTCATGTTTTATGTACTGTACCTACTCAAATTCATTAAACTCTGACACGGTTGAAATTAAAGATATCAAAACTACTGTAAAAATCTCTAAATATTATTCCCTGTAATGCACAAGGCTTGTTTTTTATGATTATGCCTTTATTGTTTTTATATACAGTATAGAATCCATATTTCTCATGTTTTATGTACTGTACCTACTCAAATTCATTAAACTCTGACACCGTTGGAGATAAAGATATCAAAACAACTGTAAAAATCTCTAAATATTATTCCCTGTAATGCACAAGGCTTGTTTTTTATGATTATGCCTTTATTGTTTTTATATACAGTATAGAATCCATATTTCTCATGTTTTATGTACTGTAGCTACTCAAATTCATTAAACTCTGACACCGTTGGAGATAAAGATATCAAAACAACTGTAAAATATTCAGAATATTATTCCCTGTAATGCACAAGGCTTGGTTTTTAAAATTATGGCTTTTTTGTTTTTATATATGGTACTGGATCCATGTTTTTCATATGTTTTATATGTTTATGAGATTAATAATCAGGAAAAAAGCCTTCTGCATCAGCCAGAATAATATTCTGAATATTTTACAGTTGTTTTGATGGCTTTATCTCAAACGGTGTCGTAGTTTAATTAATTTAAGTGGGTACAGATGTATAAAACATATGAAAAACATGGATCCAGTACCATATATAAAAACAAAAAAGCCATAATTTTAAAAACCAAGCCTTGTGCATTACAGGGAATAATATTCTGAATATTTTACAGTTGTTTTGATATCTTTATCTCAAACGGTGTCAGAGTTTAATGAATTTGAGTAGCTACAGTACATAAAACATGAAAAATATGGATTCTATACTTTATATAAAAACAATAAAGGCATAATCATAAAAAACAAGCCTTGTGCATTACAGGAAATAATATTCTGAATATTTTACAGTTGTTTTGATAACTTTATCTCAAACGTTGTCAGAGTTTAATGAATTTGAGTAGGTACAGTACATAAAACATGAAAAATATGGATTCTGTACTGTATATAAAAACAATAAAGCCATAATCTGAAAAACCAAGCCTTGTGCATTATAGGAGATAATATTCTGAATATTTTACAGTTGTTTTGATATCTTTATCTCCAACGGTGTCAGAGTTTAATGAATTTGAGTAGGTACAGGACATAAAACAAAGAAATGATGGTTTCAGTACTGTATATAAAAACAATAAAGACATAATCATAAAAAATAAGCCTTGTGCATTATAGGGAATAATATTTAGATATTTTTAACAGTTGGTAAGATACCTTCAAATCAAATGGTATTGTTGTTTAATGGATTTGTATTATTGCATACATTAAAAGTTGTAAAATTATTATAAAACGCATAAAATGCTAATTCCAAAAACAGAGCCTTGTGCAATAACAGGGATGTTTTTCAGAACATTTTAGTATTGGTTTTATGGTATAATGTAATGTAGTTAAATTGTTTAATTAATTTATATGGTTAATTTTTAAATTTTTTTTTCTAAAAATTAAGCCTTGTGCAACGTAAAGGACAAATATTGAAATGAAACCGAATGTCTAATGAATGTCAAACGTAAAACTAACTTTACCGCCGTTTAGTCCTCACATGTCACAGTTTTAATGTCCTACGGGATGTCCTGTAAAGAGCACATTCAGGGCTTTTCAGAGATACCAAATGTTTGGAAATCTCACCATGGCCATTCCCTCTCCTTGGTTTTTAAATATGGCTGACAAAATTGTACTATCTTTATGGAAATAGGATCATATTTCGTAATTATCATTTAAATCTGATTTATTTTCAAATTGTTTGCCATAAATCAACATCTGAGGAAAATGTTATGGGGTTTCAAATCAAAATATGACTTCCTCTTGTGAAACAGGACATCATTTCATACATGTCCACTGTTGAGGACACCAGGACTAAAAGCATGTTTATTACACTACAAAACAACTGAATAGGAAAATAAATTATATATCAATGTTCTTGATACAGTGTATAGATAACACTGAGTTTAATGGGAAAACCAGTTTATAGAAATTTTACACACATATTGCATAAAGCAAAATGGTATATCAAATCATTTTGTTAGGCTATATCTTTTATAACATAGTTGAGAATCATCCTTGTACAAAGTTTGTTATAAAAAAAATCCTAAAAAATTGATTGGTGAATTTTTAAAAATCCCATTGTTTTTGCCTTTTCATATCTATTCATGTCATTTTATTTATTTTTTTGTCCTGGTGTCCTCTACAGAAAACATAGCATAACATGAATAAAATATCACTTTTCAAAAATGTTATTTTTTCCATTTTTCTTATGCTCCAAACAATGTAATGACATGAAAAATTCTGAATTCACAAAGTTTTCTTCCCCCTGGTCCTCAGGAGGATATTAACCCTGTACAAGTTACCCTAAAAACCTAACAACTGTAACCCTTTTGTAGCATCCAATTCAGGGGTTCTCAACTCTGGCCCTCAAGGTCCAGTTTCCTTGCATAGTTTAGCTCTGACCCTGATCAAACACACCTCAACAAGCTAATCAAAGTCTGCAGGATTACTAGAAAGTTACAGGCAGAAGTGTTGATAGTGGTCAAAAAAATAATAATTTTAGTACACATTGCATGCCTTTCTTGCATTATGACGTAACCAAAAACAAGGCATGTCTTACAGAAGCCGGACGTCGTCCTGCAATTGACAATGTCTTTGGTAAGGAATGGTGCTTGAACCTCTGGAGACACGAGGAGTCACATGTTGGTGAGCAGGAGGACACACATCTGGACTCTTCAGCCATCGCAGAAGAGGTTGGCCTCACATACTGCTGTTGATTTACATGATTCAATGTCAGAATACAGTTAACTAGTTCTCTCTTTTACTTTCTGTCCTTCAGACAGTAGATTTGCTAGATGATGAACCAGATATGATCATGATCAAGGAGGAGACATTTGAAGACTGCTCTGGGAAAAATAACCCTGAGGAAGATGAAAATTCCAGTTTGAGAGGTTTGTGGAGTGAGAACTTTATAACAGTTGCTGTTAACTCTTTATTATATTCACATGTTCTCATGTCATTTGTTGAATTGCAGGATCTGCAGTGACCAGTGATGAAAGATGTGTCGCCCAAAGCTCTGAAGATTTTATCACATACACGGTACCTTCAGATGACCAAGTCCAATCGAACGTGCACCAGACACCAGCTGAAGAACAAGCTCTTGATGGAACGATCTCTACACATGGAGACAGTACAACAGAGCAAACTTTCCATAGTACACACAACCACACAATTACTCCAGAAGAGAAAAGGTTTGAGTGTGTTTTCTGTCGAAGAACCTTCAACAAACTAACCTACCTGAAAGCACACATGCGAACGCACTCCGGAGAAAAACCTTTCGTCTGTACAGTCTGTGGTAAAAGATTTGCTCAAAAAACGTACCTCCGAATACACCAGCGCACTCATTCTGGAGAGAGGCCGTACTCGTGCATGGAGTGTGGAAAGAGCTTTGCTCAAAAGAGCTCTCTAAACGTACACCTCCGAAGCCACACCGGAGAAAAGCCATATAGCTGCTCAGAGTGTGGTAAAAGCTACGCGTACAAGCAGGGTTTCAATACACACCAGTGCTTCGGTTAGACTAGTACACACTGAAGTGAACCATTACTGAATTTGATCTGTATCAAAGTTGCTGTTACAGCAGAGTGTGTGTTACTCTGCAATATGAACCCTTAAAAATTGTAAGTATGTCCATGTTCGTTCACAGAAACGTAAGTCCTTCAACAGTGTTTGGAAAAGTGTTATACAGAGGCATCTGTGCATTGAGTTCACCTTCATTTAGGACCATCTAGATGTGTATATTCATTTGAACAGAGGGATAAACAAACATGCTTTAATAAACTTGACATAAAGTGAGTGAAGTCATGCAAACCACTTTTTATTCAGCATGGTTGAAAATACACATAGTAATTGTTGTTTGCTTACACATGCAATCTAGTTGACATCTGATCCTGAACAACTCAAACTTCTAGAAGCATTGTACAAACTACATACTACTGAAATTACAGTTTCCGTGAAGATCAAATAGTGTTGCTTGTCGCTTTACACTAATGGCCCAAACCTGATATAACATTATGATGATGTTTTAAAAAATGGACTGTATTCACAAAAAATCTTAATTAGTGATGAGTTCACCTCTGGTGGTGTTTTATATCTTCTAGACTACATATATTCAAAAGTTCTATCCAGATATTTCCAAGACTACTACATCCATTCAAAAGTTTGGGATTTTTTTTTTTTTGCATTTATTTGATCAAAAATACAGTAAAAACAGTAATATTCTGAAATATTATTACAATTTAATATATCTCTTTTCTATTTTATTCTTGTGATGCAAAGCTGAATTTTCAGCATCATTACTTCAGTCCTCAGTGTCACATGATCTTTCAGAAATCATTCTGATTTACTGTTCAAGAAAAATTTGTTATTATTGTCAGTGTTGAAAAGTTTTTGCTGCATAACATTTTTATAAAACATGATTTGTTTCTAGTATTCTTCAAAGAGTAAAAAGTTCAGCTTATTAGAATGATTTCTGAAGGATCGTGCGACACTGAAGACTGAAAATTCATCTTTGCCATCACAGAAATAAATGACATTTTTTAGTGTATGGAAATAGAAAACAGATATTGTTAATTGTAATAATATTTTACAATATTACTGTAGTTTTCATCAAATTTATGCACCCTTGGTGAGCAGAAGAGACTTGTTTCAAAACATTTAAAAGTTCAGCCCACGTGTCAACGACCACCATAAAGGCTGTGCTTTTGGGATAACAGAAGAAACAAATTAGTTGGTGGGACAACAACTACATTACTGAGGAATACACAGCCATACCTGACTATATATTTCTGCTACGATCTACAGTATTACACACAGAGACATTCTTTTTAAGGTGCTTGAACCTCACATTTCCACTGTTCATATTTCACTTTAAACAGCTACTGCAATCTCAAATTGAGAAATAACAAAAATGTGTGCTACATAAAGCTATGATTTATATCACGGTGACTTTTCCTTGGTTTCCTCCTGACAGGTTTAGCCGTTCTGTCATGGACAATGAGGTGTTGTTTGAGGGTGACTTGCTGGGTGAAACCTTTTCCGCAGGTTATACAAGTAAAAGGTCGTTCTCCTCTGTGGATGCGTTCATGATTACATAGGCTAACTTTCTGGGTGAAACTCCTTCCGCAGGTGGCACAACTAAAAGGTCTTTCTCCTCTGTGGATGCGTTCATGAGCTTGTAAATTTCCTTTCTGGGAGAAGCCTTTTCCACAAAAACTGCATTTATTGGGCCGTTCCCCTGTGTGGACTAAATAGTGAACCGAGAGATTGGTCTTTGAATGGAAACATCTCCCGCAGACCTCACAGCGAAACTTTTCGTTTGGTTTCAGCTTTGAAAATCGATGTTTTCTGAGACGGTTTTTGGCAGCGTTTTGCCGAAGAAACGCCTTCCCGCCATCATAGCAACTGAAGTTGTTTGGCGGTTTCTGTACCTTGACTCTCTTTTGGCAATGTTCTGTCGTGGTTGTGGCATCCTCGTGTATTTCGTGTGCCTCTTCATCCTCCTGAGCCTCAGAGGAAAACTCACCATTGTGCTCCACTGAAAACTGGTTGAGTATAGAGTGACCATCAAATTCCAATGGATCCTCTATCGGTGCTATTAACTGGTCGACAGCATCATCAATAGAGCTTTTCCTAGAGTGTTTGTCTGATGAATCGGAGGAGGTGTTTTGTATTTCCGATAGCTCTGAAAATTCACCAGATGCAAAATGGCCATCAAAACTTTTTGAGTCTGCCAGTGGTTCATATACAGAAGATGCTGTCTGTCCTCTTGAAGCTGGGGGTGTTTTCTCTGTCGGAGTATTTAAAATAGTTCAAATCAAATCATTCTTTTAAGCATGATCCAAAATAATTAAACTAGACTAATTAAAGATCTGCTAGAAGTTTTGAACATTACCTGTATAACTGGGATAAGTGTCCACTTCAAAACATTCTTCTTTGATTATGATCAGGTTGGAGTGCTCTTGTTCTTTATGCTGCATGAGGCAAAATGAACAGATCGTGTAAAACAGCATTTTGTTTTTCTATGTAGAAATAACTTCTACAAGTCCAGAGTCATATTTAACAACCTTGAAAATGATCTAGACTAGTGATTTGTAATCCTGGTGCTAACAAACCCCCAACACTGCACATTTTAGAAGTCTCCCTAATCAATCACACCTGATTCAATTCATCAGCTCATTACTAAAGACTCCAAAACCTCAAATATGTGTTAGACAAGAGAGACATAAAAAAAAATGTAGTGTTGAGGGTTCTTTAGGGCCAGGATTGGGAATTGCTGATCTAGACCTGTGGTTCTCAACCACATTTCTGGAGCCCCCCTAACCGCTTATTTACACTACACACATCTGCGGCTAGAGAATACCCATAATGCACTGTGAGAGTCACATGCTGAATGAATCGTCGCATCAGGAATGTGGTTGGGAACCCCTGATCTAGACCAATGCTTCCCAAATCTGTCCTATAGGCCCCTACTGTGCACATTTTGAATGCCTCCACACCTGATTCAACTCATCAGCTCATTATTAGAGACTGCAAGATCAAATGGTGGATTCAAGTCAAGTTCAAAGTCAAAAATCTTGCTTAATTTTATGTAGAAATGGTACACTGGCATCTAGCTTCAACCAAATTCACTTGAACGAACAACTTTGTAATTACAACTTCCCAACCTGTAAATACAAATTTCCCAGGAGGACCGGAATGCAAATGCCATATTGCGTGTTTCCAATATGGGAGACATTGAAAATGTGCAGTGGTGGAGGGCCTCCAGGACATGTTTGGAAACCACTGATCTAGACGAAGCTATTGGAGTGTGCCACACACATCAAGTTCATGAGTCCATAAAAAATAAAATAGTACAGTACAAAATTTTTAAATGTTGTCAACTTTCATTGCATTATGTATCATCTCCCACTGTCAAATTAAACACACCCCTAAAAATGACTTTAAAACGATAATTCAAATTGGGCAGATGGTTCAGTAGGACAGCTCATTTTTATGGTCATTCCATATGTCAAGTTCATGGGACCATTAAAAAAGTTGGGTAAGACTTTATTTTAAAGTGTCCGTGTTACGCATGTTACATGTACTTACTATTATAATAATAGTAAATTATGCAGAATAACATGCAAGTAACTCTAAGCGAAACCCTAATCCTAACCAGTTATAACAAGTATTAACATGTAGTTAATTAATATTACTCAGTACTTAAATGTATAATTACACTGTAACAATGACACCTTAAAATAAAGTGTAACCAAAAGTTGCAGTTAAAATGTGCATTCTGATAGGTTATTGCACTGTTTATAATTCCAGTGTCTTATCTGAGAATCTGCTTTAAAACACAACTGCAATTCTTGCATTTACAACTTTATTTTACTCCTTTACACATGCAGTGCATAACGCATACAGTCATTACACTTCTTACTGTGAGCATGGAAATCTTTTGGGCAATATTTTAAACTCATGGATTCAGCTTGATAACGGACAGCTTCTAAAACATAAGTTTCATTTTGGGGTGAACTACTTAAGGGAACCTTATGAGGCGACGCGCTGTACAGGTCCACATCGATCGCCAGCTCATCTTCTCTGGACTCGCTCCTCCGATCCCACAAACTGGAGCACCACTCCTTTCCAAATATCCCTTTGATGGAGGGCTGCGCTCCTGTAAGGAATAAAATATGCAGATGCATTACAATCACAGTAGTGGACATGGAAAGAAATGTCCGGTGAACATCTTCAAACAAAACTACTGAGTAAAGATTTACCATCTTCGGTTTGAACGCAAATAGAGCGATATATTTTGGAGTCAGCGCGCGCTTCTTCCTTTGTGTTGCGCGTGCTTTCTTCATGCCTTTCGCTCCCGAGACAGAGCATTTTGTCTTTAAGAACTGTATTTTCACCCATGACCCGAGACAGTTCTTGTCGTAAAAACCCAAAATCGCTGTCTACAATTTTGCATATTTCTTCTATTGCCGTTTTGGTCATTATCTCCATTATGGAGCTTACTTGCAACCGAAATGATAGAGATTTTGACATCTTTTAAGACTCGTGAATTTTTGTTAGCATGCAAGAAAAAGAAACACTGGCTAAAAAAACGTAAGGTCAGTCACCGAAAAAAATTATTCCAAATTCTGCAACTTGGTACTGTGCAAAACCGGAAATAAAGTGTACGAGAGAAGTCCTCGGCTTTTATCTTGCCGCAGAATATCGTTAGCTTCCGGTTTGTGATAGATTTTCCCCTGAATTAAAATTCTTATACTATCCGTCCAATAAAGTTTCTGACAACAGCTTTAGTGTGTCCCAAACAGATATAGATCAGAGCATATTTTTATCTAAAAAAGGTGTTTTTTTAAAATCATTTATTATTTAGCCTTATAAAGAAATCATTTTACATAGTCCTTAAAAAGTTTGTTATTTTTACTATTATTTATGATTTTAAGAGATTTTCAGCAAGAAAGACATCAGATCGAGGCAAAGATTTGAGAAATGTTCTTGTGAATAAAAACTGTCAGAAAAAAAAATTACTGTCAGAAAAATAAAGAAATATTATTTAGGGAAAAAGTATCACATTTTACCAGTTAGGCTAATAAAAATAAAAATGCAAATATGGCAGGAGAGCACCACCAGCATTTGGTTTTTAACAGCTTAGTCTTCACACATTTTATTGTTGAATTAAAAAAAAAAAAAAAAAATCGAAAGCAAAATATGTTTGGCTAGAATTAACCAGGCTACACATTTTTAGTTATCACAAAAAGTAGACTACATAGGCCTAATTTTAGGGACTCAGCAATATGACCACTGGGTGTCAGTATAATAGCAATGGATTTCAAACCTTTGTTCCTGGAGCCTCCCAGCACTGCTCACTTCAGATGTATCTCTTATTTAACCCAGCAAAATTAACTCATCATCTGAAGTTCTCCTCCATCTTTGTACCGGTTGTGTGCTGATAAGAGACTTTGACTACTCTGTTCTCTATCAGGGCTGTTCAATTTCAGTACCAGCAGGAATTGTAGGTGAGGGGAGTTAATGAACAGCGCTCTCTTCCACCTTCAATACTCACAACTGAGGTGCCCTTGAGCAAGGCACTGAACCCCCCACTGCTGCCCAGGTGCCTTAGAAAAAGTGTGTATATCTGCCTCAATTGAACGCACAAGTTTTTTTTTGCACACTTTATAAGAATTTATGCACATCTTGATGTTTCCATCCAGCGTTTTAATTCTATACCTCGAAAAGTCACATCAAAATAGGTGGATCATGGAAACTTTGCTAGTGATTGAACCCTTATGTGACAGGAACAGAGTACACTTACACGCTCACTCGCACAACACATGCAACATTTTTTTTGTGCTACATTTAAAGCTATAAAAACTACAATATAATGTTTTTTTTTTAATGGGTCACGTTTCTTTGTTTTTTAATGATGTTTATGTAAAAATTGGATAGGGTGGATGTTATTTCAGCAATTTACCTTACATCTATCCCCAGCAGTGTTACAACACACTCCAGCAGTGGGGTCGATTGTAACAACAGAATCTTTGTATTTGAGATTAACTCACATAATCTGTGATTAATATGCCGTATACACATCCAAGTGAGTCTAATTGTAATAGAAAAATGTGGCTACCATGTCTCAAAATTTGAGACATTTAGTACAAACAGCCACTGAGTTACTGATGCTTAAACAAAAAGCGTTACAACAACCATCCTTGGACTCCCCTATATAGGGACACATTAAAGTGTTCAGACCTTAAAGAAATGGAGGCTGAAACACCTTTCCTAGATGATGAGTCCCTGCACTGTGCAGAGAGGTTTTTCAAAGTCCTAGTGCCTCCCATGTGGACATGCCTTAGTGTTTCACCGGTCTGGGAGGCACACAAAGCTCTAAAGGCTGTCCTCCTTTCACAGTAAAGAATATGTGAGAAGCATGACAAGAAGCTGTCTGTCTTCTGCACTGGGGACCCCTGACTGTGGGCATTGCCTCAAATTAGGGAGCCAAAAAATCAGAGCATATCCTTTGAAGAGACACTGAGGTGTGATGGAAATTCATTGCATTCCACATGATTTTCAGAATTCATACAATAATGATAATTTTATGTACTGTACATACACAGATTAAGCTCATGATACAGCATGATAATTTTATTTGTTGTATATCAAGATGCTAGGGTCTACGGCAAGTCTCAAAGCACATCATTATCCAGCTAATGGAAATGATTAATAGGAACGAATGCTGTCTTCACATCAGATTTCAATATAGATCTGTCTGTGAGCATTTATGTCCAGACATCAAGTATAAAGGTCAAGCGTCTGGAGTATGAAAAGGCACATAGGGAGCAGTGATATTTTTATCTATAACACTTAGGACCGAAGACGAAGTATATCTGTTCAGTTCATATCATCAGAGAAAATGGAGGATGATTCGCTGCTCTTAGAGGAAGACCCTTCTTGTTCGGTGTGTGGGGAAGTGTTCAGTGTTCCAGTGGTCCTCTGCTGTGTTTCTTGCGGGTGCAGCTTCTGTGAAATTTGCTCTCAGCAGTTTTGGGAGACGCAATGTCCCTTCTGCGGAAAAGAGGCCTCTGGATCCCATCTCAGAAAGTTCAGGGAGCAAAGACTGAAGGTATTAAATACAGCACAGCTCAATGATAAAGATCTAATAAAGACCGCATCAGATGGCACAAGCTTATCAATGCATGAAAATAATCAGTAAATATTATCTTGTGTATCGTATCACTTTCTTGTGTAATCTAACTTGTTTTACTTAGCAAAATAAATTTAGGTCCAGTCCTTTTCACTCAGTATGTCAACAATGACCAGCAATCTTGTTACAGTCTCACAAGACTTTCTTTATATATTCTATTGTTCTATTCTATTCTATTGTTAAATTCTCAGTTTCATAGTTCTGTGAAAAAGTCTTTTCCCCTTGTCTGAATTTGGACACATTAACATTGTAAGTGGTCAGATTTCATTGATTTTTCACCTTATTTTTAATGTAAGAACAGGCACGGCCATTTATAACTTGAACATGCGAGGCTTCAGGTGTCATTTGCTTCTAGTTGTTTGTTTTAGCCGTCCAAAAACCAATGTATATGTATATTTATTATGGATATATAAATACACACGCATGTATATATTTCAGAAAAATATGTTATGTTTATATATTGAATATATTTATTTATAACATAAATTATATGAATATAAATATAGACATGTTTATATGTAAATATTTTCAAAATATATTCTGTATGTGTGTGTATTTATATATACATAATATATACAGTACAGACATATATTACTTTGTATGCGATTAATCGCGATTAATTTGACAGCACTAATATATATATCTGTTTACTAATAGAGCATAATGAATCTTGCACATTCACAGAAAATAGCTTGCTTCCATGTTGCAAATGTGCTATTTCTAGGGCTCTAAGTCTCCACTGAACCACAATCAGTGTCATATTATCCAAAAGTATACAGTTTGGAATAGTTAATCTTAGTTCCTCTTTAATAGAATAGCTTATCTTCCAAGGAGTGGCTGTCTTTCTAAAATTTGTCAGAGCAAGGTGCAAAATTACTCTGGGAGTCACCAAGAACCCTAGAGAAACTTCTAAATATCTTCAAGCCTCTTATGCCTGCATTTCATAAAAATAACTGGTCAAAAACAGTGGTGCTAGTTTGACGGTTTGGAAATGTTTAGCTGTATCAGTACCAGGACATCTTGGCATCATTGAAAGAATTATAAAGAATGTAAAGCCTCCTGTTTTTAAATTTAAGCTGAAGCCTGACTGTTATGCTCCAAAACAATGATCCCTAAAAAAAGCTAATCTTCTGAAATGGTCTAGACACATTCCAGAATGAAACCCAAGGAAGTGTGGTTGAAGTGGCAGGATCTGAAGCGCACCATTCACGCGTCAACGCCTACAAATACCACTGGGCTGAAGCAGTTCTCCGAGCAGGAGTGGGCCAAAATTCCTCCATATAAATAACTACAGAAAACATTTGGTTGCAGTTATTGCTGCTAATGGGAGTGCAACCAGATACTGGTTACACCTCCATTAGCAGCATTAACTGCAAATAGCGCCGAATGTTTTATAACCATCTTTAATGAATGCATGAAAGATTTAACATGTTGTGTTGCTGTTAATGAAGATTCATGGAAGAGTTTTGGATAAGGCTTTCTTATGATATTCAGTGTAAAACACTGAAAATCAGGAGGGGGCAAAAACTTTTTCCACACCACTGTTCTTGCCAGTTTTCTGTTTATTTTCCCTGCCTTTTAATTATTCTTGTTAGGTGGCATACATTATCTTTCCCAAAGAAAATCTTGACATATTTCTTCTTACGTCAGCGCCGGGGTCAAATCACTTTCCAGGAGCTTGATGTAGCATAATGTGATGTTTAGACATTCATCAGAACAGCGGTTCTCAATTCCAGTCCTCACGTACCCCCGCTCTGCATATTTTGCATGTCTCTCTTTGTTAACACACCTGATTCAGATCATCAGCTCGTTAGAAGTGAGCTCCGTGCATGAACTGTGTTCCGATCGACATGCTCCCTACACAGTGTTCATTGCTTCCTACTCCCTGAGCAGGGGAAATCCGTTGAAGTTTACTTCACTTCGGAACATTCATTCACGGATTTGCGCTGCGCCACAGCCTGCAGCGTCTTCACACACAGACAAAACTTACTAGAGAAGCGTGAAGTGTGACATAATATACCTCTGTAAATAAATACAATTTAAATTCACGTCTCGCACACTTTAAAGCCCTTTGAATGGAACATATACGTTCGCTTCGCGAGGACTGGAATTGAGAACCGCTGCATCAGAAGATATCATGTGTCAGCCTAGACCTTGCTCAGTGATGTATACTCTGAGTAAATACTGCAGCCAATCAGAAAACAGATCTCCCAAGGGTAATCTTAAGTGAGAGGGAGGGCATAGTATCCCCTTGTGACCCAAATGGGCAATGAAGGGCTCAAAGGAGCAATGGCTTCCAAGCAGTCACATCTCGCAGAAGACCTGTCATGCCCCATCTGTGGAAATATCCTACAAAAGCCAGTAGTGCTGTTTTGCAGACATCGCTTCTGTAAACTCTGTCTGGAGAGCCTGTGGAATGGTGGAGGATCTTGCGAATGCCCCCTTTGCTGTCAGCCATCATCTATGGGGGAGCTTACAGTCAACACCATGCTTGAAAAGACCTGCGAGGGCTTTCTGGAGCGCTGCAAAAATGACCCTCTTGCGTGCAAGGAGCATGGAGAGACCTTGACGCTCTTTTGTTTGGAGGACCTGGAACCCACTTGTAGCAAATGCAAATCATCTGCCAACCACAAGAGTCACAGGCTATATCCCTTAAGTGAAGCTTCACATGACTGCAAGGTATGTCTACATACAGATTCATGGTCGCTTGAATCAATGTTTGACATTGTTTAGATACAATGTTGATTCTAATCTATAGTTTCAACAATTGTACCTTCAATTCAAGGACAAGAAGGAAACCAAAAACTTTTTTATGAGAATAACCATTTGGACAACCATTTCTCTTTAGGACCTCAGAAATTGTTATTTATGGATTCTTGGCTGGGTTCATTATCAGACTATTAATAGCGGTATGCTAGGTTTGAGGCCTCCTGGTAGGGCTGAAACCAGATGCCCATGCGCCTAGTTTAGAGTTGATGAAAGTTTACACTAGTATCTAAAAAAAAAAAAAAAAAAATCTCCTCAAAAGAATCTAAAAATCTTTTAAGGTCAAGACCAAGGACAGATTAGGGTTACGAGGCCCCCTCTTCTCAGTCCACATTCTGTTGAAAAGGGAAACAAGACACTTCACTAAAATGTCAGAATTCTAAAATGGCCTGATCTTGGAAGCTAAGCAGGGTTTGGCTTAGTTAGTACTTAGAAGGAACTGGCAGTCCATCCAAGGTGGTTCTCAAGACATTGGGATAGATTCCAGCCCTTCCACCACCTTACGCTGGACAAGCAGTTTGGAAAATGAATGGATGGATTTATGTCCCACAGTTATGTTTGAACACTGTACACTTTCAAAAGTAAAGATTCCAAAATGGGGGTCAGTGATGACAGAAGAACCATTTTGGATTCCCAAAGAACCTTTTTTTCCCCCCTAGTGTGATGAACATTTTAATAAAGAAACTTTTTCCTAGTGGAGGGGTTCCATGGATGTTAAATTCTAATCCCACTGGTCCGGGCTATAATTCATCCTTGGTCAGGACTATTAATTCTAATGCTTCCTTCTCCCTAATGGACCCTTTTCACACTTTGAAGTTTGTAAAACTGCAATAAAAAAATAGTAGGGTGAACTTCTCTAGAGTTAGAGCAAATATTATTTCTGCACTCATATTTCTCCCAAAAGCAAAAATAAAACACGATTGCATTTCCATGCCTTTAATTTACAGCAGTTCAGTAGCAGCATTAGGAATCCCCTTGAAGCAGCGTTGACGAGTCTTTCGTGAGTTAATTCCAGGGTAATGTAACACAAAGTATAATGTTATAAATGTACATTACATAAATAAAAAAAATAAACATTAAGTCATCGAAGGTTGTGAAAAGGGTCCATTCTTTTTGTGGATGCTGGCGCCTTCATATTTTGCCATTGTTTTGTCCCAAAGATATTTAACAGAAAAGTTCAAAAAAGTTTGGGCCTCTCTAAATGAATAACTAAGCAGGTGTGTTTCATTACTGGCACATCTAGTAATTACTAACTCTTTTTTGTGTTATCATTTGTATTCAGGAGGAACTCAAAAATGCTTTGAAACCACTTCAGGAAAAACTGAAGCTCTTCCGAAAAGCGAAACTCACTTGTGAGCAAACAATAGATCATATTAAGGTATTTTCAATTTGAATTGGCTTTGCTAAATCAAACGATTATAGAAAGAGACAACAAATTTTCCATTTCAGGAAAGCAAATGATAACGTTCTCATTACAGAGTCAGGCAGAGAACACAGAGAGGCAGATACGAGAGGAGTTTGAGGCGCTGCACCAGTTCCTGCGAGACGAGGAGGCATCCAGGCTTTCCATGCTAAAGCAGGAGAAGGATCAGAAAAGGCAGATGATGAATGATAAGATTGAAGATTTGGAGAATGACATCACTTCACTTAGCAACACTATAAGGATTGTTGAACAGGAGATGAGATCTCAGGATATACCATTTCTCAAGGTGAACATTTGTAAAGGAATGACTTCAAACACAAATTGCAATTCACATCTTGCACTTTTAGTAATCTGCTTGTTTTTATTTAACCCAGAATTATAAAGACACCATAAAGAGGTACAAATCCTTTGTTATAAATTTTACTTGTTTTTTCCCCAAATAAGTATAATTTGCTCTGTGACCTAGTCCAAGAATAATTCTATATTCTTTGCTGTATTGACAGAACCTGGCGTATTCCCCAGGATCCAGAGATGATAACAGGTTCACTGCTTGATGTAGCCAAACATCTAGGCTCATTAAAGTTTAAAGTCTGGGAAAGAATGATGGAAATCATTCAATACAGTGAGTATATTCAGTATCAAACTACCAAGTCATATCCACATTTATTTATTTGCCTATTTTAAACCACTAATCAAGAAATGTCTGGATCAAATTTAACCAAAAAGGAAAAAAGACAAAATTATTTTGTATTTTTCCAAGACTAAACATTAACAACTGCCAGTAGCCTATATAATGTGAAAAAAACTCATTCACATTACTGTAATTAAAAAACAAACAAACAAATAATTACATTCATAAAAGTATGGTTACATTTTATTTACGGTGCCGTTGTTACAATGTAATTATACATTTGAGTACTGAGTAAAATGAATTAACTACCTGTATTGACCCGAATATAAGACGATGTTTTTCTTCTTGGAAATACATGTGAAAAAACACGGTCGTCTTATATTCAGGGTCTAGACCAGGGGTAGGCAACTTCGGTCCTGGAGGGCCAGTGTCCTGCAGAGTTTAGCTCCAACCAGACACAACTGAAGAAGCTAATCAGTGTCTTCAAGATCACTAGAAAGTTACAGGCAGGTGTATTTGATTAGGGTTGGAGCTAAACTGCAGTAAGCAGCTGGTCTAGACTTTGACATGTCAATAATACACCCACAACAATAGGTGGCGCCAAATACGCGTAAAGGGGAAGGGGAAGTGGTGTGTGCTCTGCATTTAACCCATCCAAGTGCACACACACACAGAACATACACCTGGAGCAGTGGGCAGCCAATGCTGCAGCGCCCGGGGAGCAGTTGGGGGTTCGGTGCCTTGCTCAAGGGTCTCACCTCAGTCGTGGTATTGAGGGTGGAGAGAGCGCTGGTTATTCACTCCCCCCACCTACAATCCCTGCCGGACCTGAGACTCGAACCCACGACCTTCGGGTTACAAGTCCGACTCTCTATCCATTAGTGTGCGATGAAATACGCGAGTGAAACAAAAGATAGAAAAGCTTACAGCGGCATGAGTCCTGACAGTCATGTTAGCCTGATGGGAACAAACTTCCTCTGTAAGGGATTTTAAAATGTAAGACAGTACCCAGATTTGAAGGCTACGATGATATAATCAGGGTCGTCTTATAGTCAGGTCAATACGGTACATGTATTTACTTTATGGTTATAGGTTTAGGGCTTGACATTAAGCATTCTCATGTGGTTGTCCTTCGGACAAGTAAATTTGTCATTTACATGTCCGAGTATAAAAGTTGCCCGGAGAGAATTTTTTTTTTTTTTTTAATTGAGTTATAAATATAATTATTTATTGTAGTTATACAAAACACATTTAGTTTTAGTTAGATTTTTTTTAAATAAAATAATGAAAAAAATAATAAAGTGTGATAGTACTGTTATATTTTAAAATAAAAAGGAGTATTAATTACAAATACAATTATTTTATATTAAACTTAAAAATAAAATGCTAATATTTACTTTTTTATATATGAATTTTCAAACTTAAATTTGAATTTTTTTAATTAGAGTTCAATTTAATCAGACAGTTAGTATAATAATACATTTGGGCTGTTACCAAACAAATGAAATCAGTATCAACAAAATTCATCTTTGCTATGTAGAGGAAACACGGAAGCTGCATCTGAAGTGGAATAGATATATTTACCCACTGTTAATGCAGCTCTGAGGGACATGGAATGCTTTAATCTGCTGTTACAAATGAATAAATAATGTTTTGATTCATAAAACGTTGAAAACTAATATTTGAAATTATTTAAAAAATAAAAAAAATACTGTAAATGTGAAATTAAAACCACCAGTAGGTGGCATCAAGTCACTGTTAAGAAGTGAATCATTGCGATTGAACCGAATCATTTAAACGGATGATTCATTCAGGAACGAAACGCCGTAATGTTGCTCAGACACAAAACAGTGCTGTGGCTGTTTGGAATTATTTTTGTTGGTGAAACAGAGCAAAAACAGGAAATATGGTGTCTAAAACGTAAGTCTTGTAATGTTAACTTCTTGTTTATTGAACTGTTATAAAATCAAATGTGTAATCATAATGGAGCAAAAAAAAAAACAAAAAAAAAAAACGGCGCTCGATCTTCGTGTGAAACTATATGAAATTATATAAATGTATACATTTTCTACTCCCATATCTTGAATTTTCTGATCATTCTTCATGCATTGTATAATACTGAATCATGCAGTGAAAGAACGCACTCGCACGTGCGCTAGTCTAGACTTCTTTAATATATGCGTGCACTCTGTAGATGTTTTGTTTGATTCTTGCAATACACTCGTTAAAACAACAATTACGAAATTATAGCAAACGATATATATCGCACACCCCTATAACAAAGGCTATATCATAAAGGCAGTTATATTATTGTTTTTAGTATTGACTTTTTCAAGTTACTTGTCCGATTGGGCAAGTAAATTTCTCCTCCTCAAGCGGACAAGCGTTAATGTCGAGCCCTGCCGGTTTGGTTTAAGGTTGTGTGCAATTATGCATAATTTATTGTTATTAATATAGTAAGTACTTTATTTATAAGGACAACACACATGAATCAACATTTCTGTAAATGTGCCAATGTTTAGCCAGTCTGCTAATTTTCAAAAGCAGTCCTTTGGCAAGATGTTTCAAAACCCTTTAAAAATATCAAGAACACTAAACAATACATCATGACAACAGTACTAACACTATGACAACAATCAACGTTTTCACACAATCAGCCATACAAGCACATAAAGCGACAACACACAACCTTCAATAAGTATATGTATGCATGCTGAAAGACATCAATCATACATGAAGCACAAAAGACTCCAACATACCAGACAATTAGTAAAATATTATTAAAATAATCCAAAACATATATTTAGCCACCTGATAGTGAGCAAAGGTCATGGAACAAGTTAACAGTGAATTAAATAATACCAACATTAATAGTAAAATGAGCAGTAAGATTTATAAATTAAAAATGATCACGTCTGTTTTTTTAACAGCCAGGCTTTAAGACTTTGTCTAAAGGAATGATATATGGTACACTTTCTTAAACTCAGTTGGAAGTGTATTCCACAACTGAGAAGCTCTTACAGAAAAGCATGATTGACTAAAGGAGGTGGAGCTGAAAGGAATTTCACAGTCTCCTCTCTGAGTAGATCTTGTAGATCTGTTGTTTAAATTTTTCTGCTTAATAAAAACACTAAGTGGTGGAGGAGCTTTTCCATTTAAGATCTTGAACATCAGGCATCACTGTATTTTAATAGATTATCCCAACTAAGAATATCATATTTGCCAAAAATATTGCAGTGGTGGTAAGTATTGGGTTTTCTATCTAATACTTTATATGCCTGCTACAGAGAGAAAATAGGCTTTAGTGTTGTTCCTTTAGCTTGAGACCAAGTTGTCATACAATATGTTAATTGAGGAATAATCATTGAATTTATATATAATTTTGCTGCGGTAGTTGTTAAACAATTTCTTATATGCCTAAAATTAGCAAGATTATATTTAGTTATTTGCATTTACTTTCTTCAATTGCTTTTTGAAGGATAGAGTGGAATAAAGGATAATACCAAGATATTTAACATGAGAGACTACCTGAATGATTTCTCCAGACACATAAATTTTGGGATCACAGTCAATTACAGAGTGCGTTTTTGTGAAAAACATACAAACAATCTTCTTTACATTAAGAACCAAATGTGAATCATTAAGCCATTTGTTTACATTTATCATTATTGCACTAAGCTTAGAAGCTGCTTGTTATTTGCTTTTTGCATGGACATAAATTACAGTATCGTCTCCGTACATCTGAACATCACAACCTGTACAAACAGAGGGTAAATCATTTATATATAAACTAAAAAGCAGAGGCCCCAGGATGGATCCCTGAGGGACACCCATTTCATTAGACAGGAAAGGTGATGTTGCACACATGTAACAAGGACACTAAAATAATGTTACCAAAAGTAGACAAACTGTAAAGTGTGTTTTCATGGCAGTAATATGTAGTGAATTTAATTCAGTTTTTTTTTTTTATTAAATTCAAAAAATGCACCACAGTAATGAGAATTTTAGGGGAAAGTGGTTTAATTGTCATGAAAATGTTGTCAGTAATGTCATAATGCAACAATATCTATTAATTGAAGAAAAAATATTACTTTTCTTTATGTAAAAATATAATTTATGTATGCATGTATGTATTTTGGTTGAAATGACCCGGGCTGCGTTTCCCAAAAGCATCGTAAGCCTAAGCTGATCGTAGCTCCATTGGTTTCAATGGGTCTACGATGTACTTAAACTTACAATGCTTTTGAGAAACGCAGACCTGGAGATTTCCTCACGATATTCACACTTAAAGCAACTGCATGTAGTTTTGTGTATTTTTGCAACTTTGGAGCCCCTGCAGTTAAGCGGGTGGAATTCATTGAGGCAAATAACAGTGGATAACTGTTCATGTGCCGTAAAGCAATCTGCCCTTTTCTTGGAATCCGCTCACCAAACTTCCATGCTTCCCATCTGTTCTGGGAGCATGTAAAAAACAGAAACCATTCACCTTATTAGAAGTCACTGCACCAATAAAATGATTTTGAAACTTGACATTTTAAGGTAAAAAATAAACAAACAAAACTTACACACAGCTGCTTTAAAGGCATTTTACCTTTCAAACTATTCCTTTGCTGCAGCTCCAGTGACTCTTGATCCAAACACTGCGGCAAGCTGCTTCCTCCTGTCAGGGGATCTGACTACAATACAGTGCTGCTCTCAGACCTTTAAACTCCCAGAAAACCCTGAACGCTTCAATATAGGTGCAGAGGTGCTGGGCTATGAGGGCTTCAGCTCTGGGCGACACAGCTGGGAGGTGGAGGTCAAAAACAACACCTACTGGGTCATTGGAGTTGCAAGCACATCCATCAGCCGGAAGGGAAAAAACGTGCTGACCCCTGCAGAGGGATTCTGGACCATTAGGCTACGAAACGGAGAGTATAAAGCCTGTACTGCCCCATGGTCCCCGCTCACTATGACTAAGGAGCCGCAGGTGGTTAGGATCGTATTGGACATGAACAGGTCCAGGGTGACTTTCTACGACCCACGAGAGAGAACGCCTCTGTTCACCTTCACAGACATCATCACTCCGAGAGCATTCCCATACTTCTGCAGTGCCTGTAAGGAGCACCCATTGAAAGTGTTGCCAGCATGGATCTCTATTAAGACAGACTGATGTGAAGAACGTCCCTCTCAGCATTTCTTTCCTCAAGTCTCATGTTAAGCCCAGCTCACACTGTGCGATTTTGGCCACGATTTGTTCGTCTGAGACAAATTTTGAAAATCCTAAAAGATTCCTATAATCCTAGGCTCAAATCTGTAGTCTCTGATCGCTGGTTTGACATGTTCACCGACATCCGATTAATGGCCGTTGTGATCAAATTTTAACTCCGGCGAAATTCTGGCAATGTCAGAAGATTTGAGCGAAAAGTGAATTTTGCATCCGATGACTCCTTTAAGTTCAAACATATTTTAATATGAACAACTATTATTAACAATATCTATGAAATTATACTTTTTCTTATTGATGTCACACTGAAGCTGAATGATTTTCATAGTAGTGTTACCCTTTAAGCTCACCTTAAAATAATATGAAATCTTTAAAAATTACAGCACTGTAAAATGACAGACCAGCAATAAACTGTCAATTTATAATATTATGGATGTAAAAGTACAAGCCAGTAATGCCTGTGAAGTAATATGTTAGCGTAGCACACAATCATATACAGCTAGTCTGCTAACTGTGTTCTGTAGCATCTGCGCTATGTTGCTAAAACTATCTTTTGGATCTAATGTAATTATTTCCCACATCCAAGTTCCAGGATATAATATGCAAAAGTCTGAACATTAATCTCTTAATTTTACAGTAAGTATTGAAACTTAAACAAAATAAAGACTTAAACATCTAAAAAAAAAATGCACATTTAAGGGGCTCCTCTTTTGATGAAAGTTTTTAGACAGCTTTCAAAATGGCCACCAGACAGTGTGAACACTTACATACCCATATCTCAGTGTGCAATGATCTGATTGACTTGAAATTATAGGAGGTATATAATAACAAACACATCAATTGGTTAAGACATCACATAGGATAATACATTATTTTTTCTTTCTTTTTATAATCTGAGCTCAAAAATGGAAGTGTGCTTAATAGGTACATTTACCCTATTCTCATAGCGTCGTAAAATTACGGTTGAACCACTGTTGTCACATGGATTATTTTAACAATCTCCTTGCTACGTTTCTGAGCCTTGATCGTGTAAGGATCCTTGCTGTCTATGGGAGGGTCAGAAAGCTCTCGGAATGCATCAAAAATATCTTAATTTGTGTTCTGAAGATGAACAAAGGTCTTACGGGTTTGGAACGACATGAGGGTGAGTAATTCATGACAGAATTTTCTTTTTTGGGTGAACTATCCCTTTAAATACACCGCTATTGCTGCCATTCATATATTTTTCATGATACACAACATTTCAGCATTAAGTCTAATCCAGCTTGTGTTCTTGCACGCATCCGTTTTTAATGTGTGTCTGTGACTGTCGTACAGTCTGACATTAATGACAACTGAGATCCACAGTGTGACATGATCATTATGTTCGTACAGTCTGACAAGTAAAAATCGTAAAGGACTATTAAAAATCGCATAGTATGCGCCCGGATTTACAAGAGCTAGGATGGAAATAACTTTTAGTTTCACTTGTTTTGGAATTTAAAAATCCTGATAGATGATATAGTAGGTGAAAAACAGTATGTGAAATGAGTAGTATGTACGAATTTACAGTATACACAAGTGCCCAGGTGGACCTGCTACTTCCAGCGTGATTCTGAAGTGTGCATCCAATAGACACTTTTCTATCCCATAAGGCCACAGGAGAGTAGTTGTGAATGGCAGTGAAGCAATGACACTGACAATATGACAAATATAGTATGTCCAAATTACGTTCATTCTGTATTGAACTTTTTTAATGGTCGCAAAGTAATTACTAATACAAAAGTACCCACTCAAAAAGTATGTGAAACCCAGCTAATTTGTAGCTGCTACTGCCACACAAAATCATGTCAGAGGAGATGACAGGTGAAAGGGAGACACTCTACCCACACCTAAACAAAGTTTGCTTGTCAGTGAAGGCGTTTTTTTGGATTCATTCTAATTGGAAATGAATAGACGTTGCAATTTAATTGTTATCGTGAATTCTTTTGGCCACGATAATTGTGTAGTGAAAATGTAATATTGTGACAGCCATTATAAGAATTATATTACTTGAATTTGAATATTTTTGGATTTATTTTTTACAGTTAGTATATATTTTAAAATATGACCTATACTCAAGAAAAAGTAAACATCAATACAAGGACATTAAAAAATAAAGAGTAATAAAGAGTATAGTGAAAATTTTTTAAATATATTAAAAATTTTACAAAAAATAAATGTCATGCTCAGGATAATAAAATTGGAAAAGAGTGTAGTGAAAATATGAAATTGTGACAGCCCAAATAAATATTACTTTATTTATTTAGTAATTATATAATTTATTAAAATATGACCCATACATTTAACAAAAATGTAATGTTTATGTCAGGACATTAGAATCAGAAAAGAGGAGTCTGCAGTAAAAATGATTATTTATTCTTTTAATCATTCAGAAGTCTGCAGTAAATTAATGTGATTACACAGTTTTAGTTTTCAAAACGTCTTTGTTCACATGTCAGTGTGAGGCATTTCATCTTGTCATACCACACATGGGTAAAGCTTGAGGAGGTAAAATCTAAGGCACTTTGTTGTGGCTCTTTACAATGATACTCTGTATCTTTCAGCTTTCTAAAAGTCACTTTGGAGTTAGGCATTTTAACAACAGTTATGTAGTAAAAATCTCAAGTCTGTTAACATACACTCATTATCATCTTTTCAGGCTCAAAAAGTATTGTAGTGGTTTAAGTCTATAGTGTCAAAATCAGACAGTCGAGTTTCATCTTTCATCCTGCTGGCTTTAGTAGTTGTTGTTTTTTTTTAACTGGTTAAATTGGGAGTGCACATATATTTTGTCACCTGTACGCAGAGCTGGGTAGTAACTGATTACATGTAATCTGGATTACGTAATCAGATTCCATAAACCCGGTACACACCAAGCCGACGCCAACGAACTAGTGGCGACGAAAGCAGACTGCGGGGTCGGCCGACGTCGGCAGCGTCATGGGTCCAAAGTTGCCCTGACACACCAAGCCGACGCTCGACACCCGACGGCCAAGTAGCACATCCATTCTACGCCTTCCTCGCGCACTGGTTCGCCAGCTGAACAGTCAATCAGAATGATCAGATGGCCCGACTGACCGACAAGCTCCGACGCCGATTCGACATGTCGAATCGGCCGAAAACAAGCCGACGAGGACCAACTTCAGCCGACGGTGCGGAACACACTGAGAAAACTTAGTCGGCCGACGAACAAGAACTGCCCGTCGGCCGACCGTTGGCTTGGTGTGTACCGGCCTAAAAACTAAGTACTTGTAATTAGAGTAAGTTACATTTTAAAATACTCGTAATCAGACTACAGTTACTTTTTTTTATAAATTACATGATTACATATTTACACACCAGCAATAATTTATTCATAATTTATTGATTCTCCTTAATTCCTCTTTTTCGTCTTTTAAATTGTCCTTTCTAAACTGACCTTCTGTTTATATATATTCAGAAAGTCGTCCAGTTTTGTGGACATTCACACATAGATCACTCATTAGTCAGGTGGCTACACAGCATTTGACCACTGAATTTACAACAATCAATTCAGGTTTAATTAGTGTTTCAATATTCCATAAACTACTGATGAGCACATTAATTTTTATTTGAATTATCACTCAGTCGGTTATTTTACCATGTATTACCTTGGAAGGCGTTTGTCTTTCAAACACATTAAAATCCACAAATTCATCAACTTTTTTGTCATCTGATCCTCTTTCACTTACGTGACCCTGGAGCACAAAACCAGTCTTAAGTCGCTGGGGTATATTTGTAGCAATAGCCAACAATACATTGTATGGGTCTAAATTATCAATTTTTCTTTTATGCCAGAAATTATTAGGATAGTAAGTAAAGATCATGTTATATAAAGATATTTTGTAAATTTCTTACTGTAAATATATCAAAACTTAATTTTTGATTAGTAATATGCATTGCTAAGGACTTAATTTGGACAACTTTAAAAGGCGATTTTCTCAATATTTAGATTTTTTTTTGCACCCTCAGATTCCAGATTTTCAAATAGTTGTATCTCAGCCAAATATTGTCCTATCCCAATGCTTTCCCAATGGAAAGCTTATTTATTCAATTTTCAGATGATGTATAAATCTCATTTTTGAAAAATTGACCCTTATGACTGGTTTTGTGGTCCAGGGTCACATATATTTTTAATTTGAAGTACCCCTGAGATTTTAAAATAAAGATTTTAATGAAGTATCACATTTGCATGTTCATGGTTCTCTGAGTTGGTTGTGGTCACATGACATGCGGGTAAACAAATAAAATATTTCATTTTTTCAGTAAGTGTTTTGATTAATTTGAAAATTATTTGTTTTAATTTTACTTTTTTTGATTTGCTTAATTATTAGCGTTTCATTAAACTCATAACCCCCTTGCAGTTCCTTCACAAACTCAGTTTGGAACTCTTGACCTAATATAATAATATAATGCACTTCATGTTGTTAATAACAACAAACTGAATATATTTTCTCACTCTTTGTGTGTTTATATCAATATGGTACAAGATTATCCTATTTAAATTATGTGAAAAACGAGATAGATCAAAAGTAATCTTAAAGTAATCTGAATTATATTACCTAAATTGTGTAATGTAATGGATTGTTACTAATTACATTTTTTGTCATGTAATTTGGAATCAGTAACGGATTACAATTTTTAAGTAATCCACCCAGCTCTGCCTGTACGCTACCATCAAATCAGAATAACATATTAAAATAATTCTCTCTCACTGTCTCATCTATTGCATATCAGATATTCAGCTTGTCATTGTGAAGACAGCTTGCTACCAAATTGAAGAAACCTGTTCAAAAGCAGTTTATTTTAATTTAAACTAAAATGTAAATGCAAAAACTGTCTAAATACTAGCAGAACAAATCTGAGTGGGTTCTGTTGCATTGTGGTAACGCTGTGTGCGGTCACAGGTCAGAAGACCAGGTAAGTTCAGACTACCTTTTCTTCTTCGTCTCAAAGGGATATGCTGCCTTCTTCAAAAGCATTGTACAGCTCCTCGGTCACAAGCTCGTAACGGCCTGCTCTGGAGTTCAGAAAGTAGATCTGGTCAGTTGTGAGCCGTGGATCGTATCCTTCCCTCTGCAATCTGGTCTTCTGAATTTTAAATGTTCCTGTGAATAGTTAAAAGGTTAGTTCACCCAAAAATGAAAATTAGCCTGTGATTTACTCACCCTTGAGGCATCCTAGGTGTATATGACTTTATTCTTTCAGACAAATCCAATCGGAGTTATATAAAAAATTGTCCTGACTGTTCCAAGTGTTATCATTGCAGTGGGCAGGTGTTTCTGTTCAACAGTCCACAAGACGTCAAATAAAGCACGCACATCCATAATAAAACATGCCTCACACGGCTCCGGGGCGTGAATAAAGGCCTCCTGTAGCGAATCCATGCGTTTTTGTAAGAAAAATATCCATATTTCAAACATTTTTCAAACATAATAAACAATTTTCTCTCACTTCTGCTGACTGTCGTACGTGGAAGCCGTCCAGGCGGATGATGTGGGACAAAGCGCAGTGCATAGGCGGATATGCTAGTCTCACGAGTTTGTTAACAGGAGCAGAGGAAGCAAAGTTTCCTTCAGCAAAGGAAAACCAGTCTCCTCTTGCCGTGTGAGGCACGTTTTACTATGTATGCGCATGCTTTATTTGACGTCTTGTGGACTGTTCACCAGAAACACCTGTCCACTGCAATGATAAAGCTTGGAATAGCCAGGACAATTTTTAATATAACGCAGATTAGAGTAAAACACAGGCCAATTTTCATTTTTGCGTGAACTAACCCTTTAAGAGTAGGAAATCAGCTCGCAGCATGCATATTAATATTTTAGAAAAGGGTAATTTTTTTCCAGATTAAACACAACCCTAATCTAACCCTAGCAAACATGATAATAATTAGGTTATATATATATATTTTTAAATTGTGGTTACACTTTATTTCGATAGTCCACTTTAGACATTCTGCTAACTAGAAGTAATTTTTTAACTAGATGTCAACTAATTCTCATTAATTTGCAACTACATGTCTACTAACTCTCAGAGTAGACAGTTAGGGTAGATTTAGGGTTAGTAGAATAAATTGACATATACTTGCAAAGTTTCTCATAGTCAGTATGTTGTGTGTTGTGAACCCATCAAAATAAAGTGTTAGAAGATATTAAGCAGATAGTCTACTACTCTAATAACTGCTAGTTGACATGCAGTTGCAAAGTTACTTACTGTTAGTAGAATGTCTAAAGTGGACTATCGAAATAAAATGTTACCAAAATTGTAAATATATTTTATTTAAATAATATGATCTGTACATTTCTTTGTGAGATTCGACACAAATTTAATGCCCATGGCAGGACAGAAAAATTAGAAACGAGGAATGCAGTGAAAATCTGATATTGTGACAGCCCTAATAATTATAAAATTCAATATAATTTCAAAAATGAGTAAATATATTTAAATTTGACCCATACATTTATTTTTGAGATTCAACGAAAACTAAATGTCAAAAATTAGAAATGAGGAGTGTAGTAAAAATCTGATATTGTGACAGCCCTAATAAAAATTATATATTTTAAATATTTTTGTGTTTATTTGTTTTTGTTTTTTTTATAAATGAGTAATTATATATTTTATTTAAATATGACCAATACCATGACCATGCTCATTTAAAAAGTACAGTAGAAATCTAGTTTAAATGATCAACAATGCAAAATGATATTTAATAATTTCTTTAAATTTTACCTATGGTAATATGTAGTTATTAACAGAAACATTTACTTTTTTTTACTAAAATATTTTAATAAATGAGAAATGTTATGCTGAGATTTCTGTGAATATTTTTAAATGATGATGAGAAATTGATTCTTTGAAACAGCCTGTTTGAAGTAAGTTTAAGTAAGAGATGCTTCAAACATCTCTGTCTAAATGCTCTCATATTTACAATCTGTGAGACAAGTTTGCTAAATGAATTGGTTTGAAAGCTTAATATCTCAATAAAAGCACATTAATCATTGTGATATTCACAATGTTGCTTAATTTTATATTGCTTGCAAAATTACAGTACAGTGCATATATGGCATAATACTTAATATATTATCAATTCCAGGCTGTTTATTTTTATTTAATGCCATGTCAGTATCTTAAGCTATTTTCATGGCAAAAACAATTTAAAAAAAAAACAAGTATAACAAATACAATAAAAACCAGCAAACAAACAAACACAAGTTATATTACACAAGATTTTTTACATTAACATATGATAAAAATTTTAAAACTTTTTTCCAGGTCGTATAGCATCGGGAGATCTTTCCTCACCTGTGGTATCTACACATGGGGAGATGCGTAGAAATATTGGCCGTGCGTATGGAGGAAGAGCTTGCTGAACCTCTTTCAGGAAAGAGTTACAGTTGAAGTTTCCTGTTGAGTCAGCGATGGCAGCCATTCCAGCCTTTCCCTCCACACCTATACAAACACACACACACACACACACACAGACAGACACAGACACAGTATGAGGATATCTAACCTATACATATGGAATTATGGGTCCTGGGAATTTAGGACAAAAGTTGCTTTATCTGTCTCACCTGGTACGTTTACTCCAAACACTGCTACATCAGTTTGTCCCAACAGGCTGCTCAGTGTTCCCTCCACTTCAGTAGTGGACACGTTCTCACCTTTCCAACGAAACGTGTCACCACTCCGGTCCCGGAAGTACATGTATCCAAGCTCGTCCATAACTAAAACATCACCTAAGAGACACCATACCAACAAAATAAGTTTACTACAAAGTGAAACAGCCAATTTCATAAGTTTAAAATGTGTTGAACCAGAAAACCTTTGAGGGTGTTGAGGAAAAATAGCAATATCTCTTGACTAAGAAGAACAAAAAAAGTAGACTTCAATATGCTACAAAGAATTTGGATAGACCTGTGGAGTTATGGAAGAATGTTTTATGGATTGATGTGACAAACTGGAACTTTTCGGACCCATCAGCATTATGTCTGGTGCAAAAAAGTCAAAGCTTAAGAGTGGAAGAACATAATCCTCACGATCAAACATGAAGATCGACCAGTCTTTTTATGGGGTTGCTTTGCTGTTGCAGAAGTGGAAATCTTGACTGTATGAAGGACATCATGGATTCTTGGAAGTTTCAAGCCATTTTGGCAAAAATTGTGATGCTTTTGGCGCACAGACTGAAGCTTGATAACTGGACTTCCAGCGGGGCAATCATCCCAAACTATACATCCAAATCCACTGGAGCTTCGTTCAGGGATCAGTCATAGAATGTTCACAAATGATGCATCAATGCAACACACATATTCTTTTTAGAATTCAGATTTTTATATATTATATAAAAAAAAAACTAAAGTGTACTTTTTTTGTTGTTGTTGAAGCCCCAGTTGGCATACAGGATTTGCCGTTTTCAAAGACATCAATTACATGTTCATGTTACATTCTGGTTGCATTTGCAAATTAATAAAAATAAGATAATATCCTAATATCGATTGCAGGCCACTAATTGTATTTCGGCATGATTTGAGGTATCTGTAAATAATGTTTGATAAAATACTGAGAATCGTCATGATCAGAATGTCACATCCAGTGTTGGGTAAGTTACTAAAAAATAAGTAATCCACTACAAATTACTAATTACTTCTTTAAAATTGTAATTTGATTACATGACGGATTACTGCATTTAAGAAGTAATCAGATTACTAATTACTTTACTTTCAAGTTCACTTTACTTTTCAAGTTATCAAACCTAAAAATACACTACAAAGAGAAATTCATGGTTCTTTCATTAATTTCATACTGACTGAAAAAAAATACATAGGCCTATTATTTGTATACCCTGATTCACTCCCAATATCAACAAAACTTTTATTTTCTTTTTTTTTTTTGGTTTTGTAATATAAAGAAAACAATTAGGGTGCATTTTCTGCATTCTCAGTCTCCGTGAATAGGCTATCTTCCTGAAACGAGTCACTAGAATGAAGGAAAATGACATGAGAAATACAGTACATCTAAAGAAAGCTTGAAGTGTCTATTATTAAATGAAGTCAGTCGTGTTCGAAAACAAATACTGTCTGATAAAATAATCTGTATGAAACCAACGCGAGGTCCAGTCTTTCCCGTTTGAGGTCAGCTATAATGTGATCATGCCCATGCACATCGTGCGCTATAAGATAATCATCCACGTGAAACCAAGCTTGAGACGCGCGAACATGTAAACGCTCACGTCACCTCTGTAGAAAGTTTGAAGTTCATTTCGGCTACTTTTCGTTTTTGGAAGACGACGCACTGTGAGAAATAAGCCTTGAATTGTGATGCCGACGCGGTTTAATCCAGCGGTTGATCTCATTCTAATGAGTCATTTATTTTTTACTTTATTAGTGTTACCGTGACATAAATGTGTACACATTCACTTGTTGAACTTTTCCCAAACTATAATGCCAGACTAAAATATGTCGAGTGCAACATTTTGAAATATGATAGGCAACCTTTCATTGCATTTAAATGTTGTAGGACTCATTTTAGCTCGCATTCCCCGGTGATTTGTTAGAGGACATACTGACGCGCAAAACATGATTTTCACTTCATATTTTTAACACTGCATTTTTAAGTAACGTAATTTTATTGACATAAGTAACTGTAATCAAATTACATAAATTTAAAATGTAACATTACTTCACTGCGTTACCAGGAAAAGTAATTAGATTACAGTAACGCGTTATACCCAACTCTGGTCACATCCTATTAGCATATACATTTACATTATTATTTTTCATTTCACCTTCCACAGCGGTAACTTTCACACTGTTATAAACTTCTAGACACTGGCACTTCATTGCAGTTTGTTATAGGTGCACCTGACAGATATGCAGAGTCGTTTTTCTTGAACACATTGTAGGCGATCTTCTTCCTGGTGGCATCCTGACTAGCGTACCCATCAAACCGACGCAGAGGATCCTCCTGATTAATTCTCCCCACCAACAGCCCAGGCTCTCCTGTGAGTGGAAGTCAATACATGAAGAGAAAAACCTATGATAAGAACACAAAAGAAATCTGTGGGAGGAAAATGACTGCTGATTATTTTGTACATTGTTCTAGTCTGATGCAGTCAAATAATAGCCCTTTTTACTTGATAAGTGTGCTTATTGTTTTTTTAAACAAATGAAAATATACGCCATTTGGAAAAAAATTAAATGGCTTTTAAATTTGATATTTTATGCAACACATTGACATTAATACATTTTTAAAAGGGTCATGATATGAGAAATCGAATTAGCCTTGATCTTTTGGCATATAAGTGGTCTTTGTACCATTAAAACATAAGAAGGATCCCAGCGTAAGGAACAAGTGGATAGTTTAATTTTAATGGCACCTCGGATCATGTCAAAGGATTGTTTGGAGCGTTTTGTTTTGTAAACTAGGCACAGTGTCACGGAGAGTTCACAAAGAAACATTTCTTGAAAGATGAAGCTGTATTAGATCTGATAGCAGCTGCATCACAAGCCATAAGTAAATGATTTCATAATGCTGGAAATAACCATTTTATTTTTGACCATGTTGTCAAAACACTTGCATGCAATAGCGAGGGAGCGTTGATACTGTTTCCTATGCTATGATGTTAGCCAATCATAACAGAGGCCAATTCCTGACAACCCTTAAAGGACACGCCCCTTAAAACAGGTCGTTTTAGAGAGAAGGTCAGAATGAGGGTTGAAAATAATACATTTTCCACATATTTATTTGTTTTTTTTGTGTGTGCAAAAAACCTCAGGGAATATATTAAAATTATGAAAAAAGAATCCATGTCATGACCCCTTTAACGTGTCCAAATACGTTTTGAGGCCACCATATATCAGACTTCTATTACAAAGATTAGATCTAAAATTATGCACAACCAATTTCATTAACATATATTTGGGAAACACATAAATCAAAGGGTACTTGGCAGCGAACGCACCAGGTCGGCAAGGCACACACAGTCCCTGCTTGTCCCGAACCAGTTCCATGGTTTCCTCGTTCACTTTCAGCAGTCGGATGGGGTACACGTTTGGCAGAATGCGACTGTTAAAACCACAAGCTCCAACCTGCAGTGTTCAGAGTGAGTGTTTTACTATTCAGTTACCTGTTACAACTGATAATTGCATATTCAACGTTCTCAGAACAACACTGAAGGGTATCAGAGCGAATCAGACAATTTAAGATTCAATCAAGAACATGGTTGAAACATGAGGAGCCGAATTCCACAAAGAGGCCCATGACAACAGGATGTTCGTAAATCAGATCCTAGCACCATCAGAACCAACCAACTCTTTCACAGAACAGTTTGCAACATTATCACAAAAGAACACTTATTGATAATCCCAACTCAGGAAGGAGATTGTCAAATTTGGGGCAAGTAACCAAGATTAATGGTCAAAGAGATGCACGGCATGGCCATCACATGTAAATCCATGAAATTGTGAGCTAAAGACTTCTTCAGATTGACTTCCCCCAACTAGCGGACAAAGACCAGACAGAGATTCCTTCTAAACCCTTTTGACCTTTGGTCTTCACAGAATATGTCATCACATTCACAGAATGGCACAGAAACTGCCTTTACATGTATATATGCACCTAAATGTGGCTAAAAGGACTTATGAGCAACTAAGCGTTTCTATGCATAACTCCATATTATGTATGTAACTAACACATTTGCCTATCATGTCCTAATCACTCATTGTGTATGTCTTTTGAATAACTATTGAATAGTTTATAAGTTTATATTCACGTTGGGTAAGTTTTAAACGTTTCTATCAATCAATACTTTGTAAAATGTATTATATTCTTGTTATAGAAATCATGTCCAAAATTATACTCTGCAAGAGCGGGAAAATTCAGACCATGTGATTGATAAGATAACATGTTGATTTATGTATTGGGAGGAGAAACAGAGCAACACCCCGAGCAAAGACGATGTCTAATTGGTCAAGACAACATTTAGGATGGGTCCAACAGCCCAGTTTATAAACTCAGGACACCATCAAATTATGCTTTTAGTCATTGCTTTTTGCATTAGGGCACTTAGCCATGCTTTTTGCCATCAATTTTGGCTTTCTTCGAGCGCCGTTCCAGCGTGATTTGGCCTGCACGCCTGCTGCTACTTAACCACGATGAGAAGAAAACCATCTAGTCTTGTTACATCCCTTTTATTCTTTTACTTTAGTTTCTTTTCCGTTGTGAGTTTCATGTTCTGAGTTAAGTTTGCCGCAACGCCGTGTCTCCGAGTTCACCTCGAGTCTGTGACCACCTCAAAACTTCAACTGGACTTCCAGCCAATCAACAAACTTGGGAAACCCCCTTTCTGCAACGACGATAACAATCCCTTAACACAAAGGCAATGCAAGTACAACCTCTGGATTCTAGCTAATCCTCTGGATTCTGGTGCATTTAATATAAATTTTAACCTTATTCAGGAACTCAATGTGAGGATTAATTAGATGATTGATGGTTGTTCAGGTCTATCCAATTGCATATATTGCTATAAACTTGGGATTTAAGATTTTCACTCTTCTAAACTCATTCTTTCCTCACTTTTCCTGTGTTTATGTGTTAGATTAGTTTATATTGTCTTAGATTTATCCAATAGTCTTATTTATATTGAAAAGAGAAGTATCTTGTGTTTTGTGCTTACAAGCTAATGTCTTAAACTGCCGAACTTGTTACTGTGCTAATAAATAGTGTTTTCACTATACTTTGGATATTAACAGCCATTGCAGAATTGATGTTAAATGGCTCGTTCAATGAATCGCTGGCCGACTCAGTGATCAGCCGTAAAAAAGTGATTAGCCGTAAAACAGTGATTCTGTCCAAATTTCCTATAAAATCATAGTCTTATTGAGCTAAATGAACTCGTTTCCTTTACAACACTGATACTTGACCTTGCCATCCATATTGGCAATGCTGCAGTTGCACTCGGTGGCTCCATAGAACTCGCCAATCTGTTTTACTCCGAAACGCTCCATAAAAGCCTCCCACACGCTTGGCCGCAGACCATTTCCCACGGCTAAACGCACACGGTGCTGTTGCTCAGAGGGGCGCACAGGCTGAGAAAGCAAGTAACGGCAAATCTCGCCTATGTACTGCACAACCTGCAAGAAAGGGGGAAAAAAAAACTGTTGTAAGAGTACGAACTATCCATACTTATATGACCTTTTTATTTTTTTATTACTCAATTTACTTATTCAGTAACAATTAATCATTAAAGAGCTCATCGAAAGTCCATTTTCCACAAGTTGATATGATTCTTTAGGGTCTTAATGAAAAGTTTATAACATACTTTGGTTAAAATTTCTCAATGGTAGTGTAAAAAAAAAACACCCTTTTTACCCTGTCAAAATCAGCTCTTTTCACAGCAACCCGTTTTAGTCCATGTTGCTTTAAATGCTCATGAGCTCTGCTGACCCCGCCCCTCTCTTCCGTGGGGTGACGAGCCGTTCTCATGAGACTAGGGATGCTCCGATCGATCGGCCGGAGATCGGTATCGGCCGAAAATCACATTATATGACTCGATCGGTTCTCCCTACACTTGACCGATCTCGCGAACCAATCGCAATTTGATGACGTCAACGTGTGACGACGTATATGATTTGGCGACGCAGTCATGTCATCGCCGGTGTGGAAATGCTATGACGTTTCGAGAAGCAATTCACTATTTGTCGTGTATATTTTGCATGATGATATGATGAATGGATGGTTCATGGTTCAACAGCAGATTCAGTGACGTTAGAGCTGATCTGCGCATCACTGCACGCGTCTGCAGTGCGTTACGGAGCTGATCGTGGACGCTCAGTCAGGTCTGCGCGGGACTGTTTTTTAAGTCCTGCTCCCGCCCGCTCCCGCGAGGTTATATACCGCACCCACCTGCTCCCGCGATATATTCACTCTTTGTTCACCCGCTGTCCGCTTTGAATAATTTTCTTCTCGACCTGACCGTTCCCCCTAAATTTAGATCTTGTTTCCAGAATCACACATTTAAATTTCCTCTACTGAAAGAGAGATAGGCTAACAAATAAATGTGTAGTCTGCACAAAATTGTATTTATTTTATTCGTCTTGTCAAGAGTCTTTTATTGACAGCAAAATGTTAAACGAATTTTGTGTCTTAAGACACAAAATTCATTTAACATTTTGCTGCCAACACAGTAGGAAAAAAAAAGTGTCACAGAGAAAATAAATATGTACAAAAATCGTAGGCTATTTCTTATTTTTATTCATCTTGTCAGGATACAATTCGTTTAATCTTTACAACACAATAGGAACAAGTGTCGCAGAGGGAAAAAAAAAAAAAAAGTAGGGTGAACAAAAATGGCCTATTATAATTTTATTCATCTTGTCAAAATACCATGGATATAACCGTGATCAAACTACTGTTTTCTTCTTTCAGTAGTTCAAATGTTTCTATTTCTTTTTTCCTCTTCAGTATTATATTGGACCGTATTAAACCTTACAAGTTACATCAGACTTCTCCATGTTGGAGTTTAAATGTTTCTATTTATTTTGTCTTCTCTCTAACATTGGACAATGTTAAATTAAACCTAATAAGTTGCATTAAACTACTCCAATTAGTTCTTAGGAGTTTAAAGTAATCTTGTTAAAACTGATTTCATAAAATTGGTATCGAAAAAAGTATCGTTCAGGAACCGGTATCGGTATTGGTATCGATACTGAAAATTTTTGAACGATACCCAGCCTTATCGAGGGCGCATTCCCTTCAAAAACAAACGTAATCCTCTGCGTCTTCAGCGGCTCAGATGTTGGGAGTTAATGACGACTACTATGTTCATTATTACATCCAACAACAAAACACCTCAATCGCTTAACCGGAGACAATCTTGTCTACTCCTGCTCCAGCATCGAAACAATGGCGGACAGCTCACTCAGGGCGGGTCTAAGGTAAGATGGCAGTGTCAATCAACAATTGTGGGAAGGGCCTGGGTCTGTGTGACATCACACATCCAAGAATCAGAGAATGGCTTGATTTGAAAAAGGGGATATTATTTATAGAGATTAAAAAAAAATACCACTGGGTGGATTTTTATCATCATAGTGTGGTTGTGTACACACATTTATGTTCAAACAACAAGTAAAAGTGAATTTTGCATCCGATGACCCCTTTAAGATACTTATAAATGAATCATGCTCTGGATGCATTATTAAAAGACTTGTTTTTTATGGTTTCTATTTTATATTACAATACATTTTGATGTTTTTGAGGGTTATTATATAAAATCAATGTCAGGTCCATATCTCCCTCCCTCCAGCTCACTAAATGAGCAACACCTTGATGTTCCTTCACAATGAATCAAAATTTCACTTTCCACAATCTTCACCCTCTCTGGTGGAATAAGCTACCAAGCAGCTGAAGACATACCTCTTCCACAAGCCCTTAACCCACTGGTCTCAAACTCAGTTCCTGGAGGGCCACAGCTCTGCACAGTTTAGCTCCAGCCCTAATCAAACACACCTGATCCAGCTAATCAAGCTCTTCGAGATCAATAGAAACTTCCAAGAAGGTGCGATTTGGAGCTGGTTGGAGCCCTCCAGTAATTGAGTTTGAGACGACTGCCTTAACCACTCCACCCTTAAACCAATGCACTTAACACACACACACAGAGTCTGGTCAGCTATCCTTGTAGGGAATCTCCATAGGCGTAATGGCTTTTATACTGTACAAACCGTATTTTCTATTGCCGTACACCAACCCTACACCTAAACCTACCCCTAACAGTAAACTTTCTGCATTTTTACTTTCTCAAAAAAGCTAATTGTTTGATTTATAAGCTCTTGTACCCATGGGGACCTCAATTTAGGTTCCCACCATGACAAAAGTCCCCATGAGTCTGTGTATATTCATGTTTAAATCCCCACCAGGATATATAAACCTGTACACACACACAAAAAAATTCTCCTCTTCTATAGCTTGCTTCCTAATCGAGTTGTCAAATAAACCTGGCATTGAATGTTACGAATATTGTTAGCTCCTTGACAGATTAGTTATGGATAAAAGTATCTGCTAAATGCATAAATAACCAACATGCAGGAAGCTATTTTGTCATCATGTGACAAGATAACCACACAAACAGAACTGGTTGCAAAGAGAATACCCTTGGTGACCCTCAAAGTCAGCATGTATTTTAAAAATATCATATAAATACCATTTTATTTTAGGTTAGGTCAGCATCAAATGGTATAAACCCAAGAAAAAGATGATTTTTTTTTTTTTTTTTTTTTTTTAAATCAGAGCAACGTTTCATTGTGAAAAATACATTTAAATACATTTAAAACTTGCTTTGAAAAAGGCGTGTACGCTCAGATGTACTTAATGTGTAAAGAAATTATTTTGCTTTGTTGGAAATGGTATAAAGGTTTTTCAAAAACTATATGTAACTAGTGAAAATGTTACAAACTGTTTAAAACGATCATATTCATAATTTTGGGCATTCTTATTTGTCATTAATAACCCTAATAAAAGTGACTTACAGTGCAGTTATGTTTGATGCAGTCTTCCCAGAAGCGACTTGCAGAGAACTTCTTCTTGACCACCACAGTTATACCGTGAATCAGACACTGGCCCACCCCCATAATATTACCTGTAAAAGAGTAAATCCAACAGACGCACAGCATGCGTTGGGCTGTTTGTAAAATCTACAACAGTGTGTTTGAAACCAACAACTTCTAACAGCTTATGACATATTCATCGAAAGACAAGGAGCCTATAATGTCAGCAGCTGATCAGAAGCAGCATGTCTGCCATATGTACAATAATATACCTGCTGAATGGTAGAGGGGTAAACAATCATAGATGATATCATCTGGCCGCATCCGAAAAGAATGGTACCCGAAAGCAGCAATCCTGTAATACCTAGGAAATAGAAGCAATTTATGAAAACTCATTTCAAAAATGGGCCTAAAAGCATTTCTCTCTGAGATTTATGAATGTGATATGGCTGTGAGCAGGTTACCGACTGTGCACCACTATAGCAGCTTTAGGGAGTCCTGTGGTGCCAGAAGTGTAGATATAGAACAAACGATCTGTGACAGAAAGGGGGAAAAAATGGATAAAAATGAATAAATGCAGATGTAATGTAAATAAAACAGTGATGAGACATGGGTGATGCTTAGACTACTAGTTTTCTGCTAACTGTGCAGGATATACAGCTTACTATGTTTAAAAACGTAAACAATACACACACAATTTGAAATTATGAACTATGAAAATTCTCATAATATATTTGCTTAATTCAGTAAGTTCCATCTTTTAAATCACAGAACTAAATATGTCAACATGTCTTAACTATTAGCAGTTTGGTTAAATAACACATTGACATTTATTACATTTATAATTTACTTCTAATTTACTTATTATTATAAAAGCCATAGCACATTATCTTTTGCTGTAGTACCAAAAATTGTACTGACAATCATGAAATTTCACTGCTATTACTATCAGCTACTGAAATTTTGGTACTGTAACATACCTAGTGCATATATGGATGTTGAATTTTGCACTGGCTATGCTGAACAGTGCAATTATGCTATTCTAAGATTCTAACATTCCAAATTATTCTATTCTGAGATTTTTAAATTCTGAAACATTCTAAAATTATGCTATTCTAACATTCAAATATTTCTTTCTCTGTATTTTCTGACTCTTGCCTTTCTCACGCAGACACTTGTCTTCAAGTATCATCAAAAGAGCACTTGACAGAATTGAGGACCACTTCAGACGAGTGTATACATTTATTTGAAGTAATTAAAAATCTAATTAATATGCCTCTCAAACTTGTGACTGAATAAGGGGTATTATGCAAAGAAAACAATTCCACTGCCAGCAGCACATTCTGAAGTGGTCTTATAAGGACTTGTGTAATAGGTAATCCACCATATTTTTGTAATGAATAGAGGGCAAATGCAGACTTGGAGGAATACTTTCTTATTGGAAGGGAGGACATCAAAAATATACTTAACATACTAATAATCAACAATAAACACAACTAACCACCAGGATAAGCAGACAATGTTTATACATGATTCTAATACCGTCTGTCCACCGTAACAGCTTTAAACTAATTGTCTAGAAGTTTCTAACTTACCTCCATAAAAACTTTAATAATGGCCCACAACAGAAATTTTGCGCCGAAACTGCAGCAGCAGAGATTGTAAAAGCACAAGACATGAAATAAATGTAACACTCCAGTGCGCTGATAGTCAAAGTAATGTGCACATAAAGACGCTAATATTGCCACCTGATCCATTCATCAGACGGTTCATTTGATTCCTCTCTGAATGAACCTCTACAGCAAGAATGTCAAACTCATTTTAATTGTGCATGCCACTTTTTAAAAGGGCAATAACTTGGTGTCCTTTTAGGAGAAAAAGATGTGGGTTTACATGCAAAGTTTATCTGTCCTTCTGTAGCCAAAAAAAGAATATTTTGAATACATCATACCCATTTACAGGGGTCCATGAATTGATTTTTGTATTATTATTTTATAATATTCTCTGAGGTCCACTTATAATACTGGTACATCAAATACAGTCATAACTGAAAACCTGTTTACCCTGTTTTTGACCCTCTGGTTTGAACACAATATAATGCAAATATGAGACGAATTTTGCAGGTGGTTTAAATGATTATAATAGGAGTTTTGGTGAGAGCAGAACTCAGACTGAACTGAAGTGATTGACAGCTGCAGTCAATATCAACTATTGTTGTCATTTTAACAGCATTGACAGGCATATTTTTTTGTTAATATTTTGAATTATATTTTAATTTTACATTCTCTGTGTTTTCATTTTAGTTCAAGTATTAGTAACTTTGTTGTGTTTTGTAATTTTTATTAGTTGTTTTTAAATATGTCTATATGGTTTTTATTAAGTTTTAGTTATTTTAGTACTTGTGAATATGACTTTAGTACAATGGGAATCTGAATATTCAGTTGATGGCTTGATTTTGCATGATGAATAAACCAAAATTAATTTATTTTATTTATCAATACCTTACATATAAAAATTTATCACAGACCAGGCTTTAGAATTAAGCTGCTTACTTGTGTGTTGCAGCATTACAGTCCTGTCCATTTTTTCAATAAAAATGTGTTTGCAAAGCTTGTGTTCAAGGCATGCAAAGACAATGTTCTTCCACACCTAAAAACTGCACAACATTTGGAACATCTATATCTTAAATCTATATTTATTCCAAGTGATCCTGCTGTGATCCAAACATGTGCAAGAAATAAAGATGTGTTGATCTGTGTCTGTGCAGGCAGTCTTGTGCTAATGTATTCATCTCTACTACAAAATTAAATCCTGGTAGTAGAAAATGAGTCAGCTTGGTTTCAATAAAAGCAGTTTTTGGCCTAACAAGGAAGTTTAGAGTTACTTGCGATATGTTTTTGAGAAAACATATTTGATTTATCAATTCATGACCCGTTTAATAAATGGAACATCTTTTTCCCTAAAATCTATCCAGACTCCTCCACAAGCCGTATCCGACCCATGACCCATGTGCTCCAAATCTCTGCTCTAAAGCTAAAACATCGTAATGCTGTAAAACTCACCGTTGAAGCCCTTGGACACGGTACAGGGTGGTGGGTTTCGAGGGGCAGATGCCAGAATGGAGTCAAGGGGGTGACATTTCAGAGCGGCCATCTGGTCTGGTCTGAGGTCTCCCGTGCTGAACCGCACCATACTCTCACTCAAAGAGGAGCTCACTTCAGACACAGCTACATACACACAGGGAGGAACGTGCAATTAATTAACTGTGTGATCCAGGTGAAAGTTAGAGAGAAAGTGGTAGGCTAACCGTCTGCTAGCTCTGCTCCAAAAACCAGCGCTCGGGATGCTGACACCCCCATGCAGTGCATGAGCGAATCCCGTCGGAGGTTAAAGTTGATGAGCGCGGCTTCTACTCCTACTTTGGCCAGGCCCAGCCAGAGCGCTACTTGGAGCGGCCGGCTCTCCATGAATAGTGCCACCACATCTCCTGAGGTCCAGCCCTGGCTCAGTGCCCAGTGGGCCACAGCATTGGAGATCTGATCTAACTGGGCGAAAGTCCACGTTTCCCCAGTGGCTTCATACACAAGCGCAGGCTTGTCTGGGTGCCGAGCCACAGTTTGTGCAAAGATGGAGGGTATGGTGTTTCCGTTTCGAATATGATACCATAGTGCCAGTTTAACCCTCAACAGCACGTAAAGACCACTGATGGACAAGAGGAGGATAAATCAGTTATTCAAGCCTGCTGAGAACAATAGAGTGAAGCATTAAGACCCCGATATACTCAGGGGTTAAAGCAAAAAAAATCCTGAGCCTGAAATTTTGTCCGAGGGTTGGGGGGTTGCGGGGGTGGACACATACACAGGGTTATTTGACAAACAAACAACAACAAAAAAACATTTGAAAATTATTTTCCGTGAAACTACCTGATAAACTAAAAACAAAATGGTACAAATAAAGTGCTGCACACGCCACGAACGCAATGACTGTGGCAACTTTAACATTTGAAAGGATACTATGACAAAGTTATTGCTTTCCTTATTCAAACTGATTTTTTTTTCATGAATATATAATTGACCTGAAGAAAGAAAGCTGTATCATACACTTGGAAAATTATGAGCTGAAAAACAGGCTTTAATATGACTATATTTATACATAAACTAATGTAAGGCAATAATAATTGGCTCAAATAAAGTATAAAAACCAAGTAATTACATAGTTTTGTTAGTTTTGTTTTGTTAATTACATGGTTTCACTGTTAAAATACATGTAATATGCCTATATTATAAAATACCAAAGAGGGCGCCAACTGTCTGTGATGTTTCCAGGATTCAACGACATTTTAAATCCATTTGTTCTTAATGTTTTGGGTCATGATGCAATGTCAGAAACTTTTATTTTGAAATCACGATGCACAATCAATCGCATAATTAGAAATGTGTTGATGTACTCTCCTGTGCTGGCACCATAGACTGTAAAAAAGGCACAGGTTTATAAATGATTTACGTTACAAATCTAGTGAGATAACGCACGATTTTCCCAGATGAACGTTAAGCAACCCAAACTCACCGCATATGCAGAGGACAAGTTTAGCCCCTTTGACAGTCTTTACTGGTAAATTAAAATCCTTTTCAAAACTGCCGGTAAATTTTTCAGGAAATAATATAGTTCTTATGGAGATGACAGGATTATTTTGAGCTGTTTACAAAGCTCTGCTGCTTTTTTAATAACTTTATGTAAATTAAGTGCTAGATACACATCTTTGACCATTGTGCCTCGCAGCTTTTTCAATGTGTCGCGCTCGAGACTCAGCCGCTTCTTTTCCATTTCTCTGCTATTATGCGCGTCTCGTGTTTATAAGAGCAAAAACTTCTGATGGCTAGTAATGTTAGTTTGGTTGAGAGTGAAAGCGGTGTTCCTCTCATGCCATTAGTAGGAGAACTCATGAACTCGAACGTGATATCAGCACGTTTTTTTAAATGTAGAACTATCTTTTTTTTTACGGAGCCAAACGCCACACGCCGGAGAACCGGCACGGTGCCGGAGAACTTTAAGCCCTGTATACTTCAAACGAAGTTCGTTTTCATTCTTCGTTTGGGGGCAAAAATAAGTTCGAAAAGGCTGAGCGACGGTATACTGTTGTCGAACATTCCAACACCCCCGAGGTGTATCTAGGTGTGAGACCAATGGTCAGAATATTATAGACAAAAGAATAATGATTAGCAGCAGTTCAGAGTCAAGTATCATGTTTGCAAAACAAAAAAGCACCATTACCATAATCAGTCCTTTAAGTATGAATGGCTCATAGTCTGAAAACTTTAGCATGATGTGGAAAAAATATTGGAGTCATCTCCATAACACAAACCTGTTTGTATTAGCGTGTAGATTTCAATTTCTGTACAGTCTAATATCTAATTGTCATACCACTCAAATTTCATATTAAGAAATTCTTTTAACCCAAAAAGCAAATTATGCTCCCTTCGAAGTGGTTTTCTTTAAAATACAAATCTTGTGTAATAAGGCTATCTGTAATCAGAAGCACATTTAAAACTGGAATATAATTTAATTTCATTCACGTGTGTTTCATAAACACATAATCCTTTCTGGATCATCAAAATTATAAATTTAATTATTCTAGCTGCTGTGAGAAAAGGCTATAAACGATCGGTCACCCGCAGGATCCTCACGTGCGATAGCCTACTAGCCGGGACAACTTCTTTATGTTTACAGACGTGACGTAATGACGTGGCAGCATGCTCGAATCTCCTGCGAAAACCTACCCGTACCACTCAAATAGAAAACATTATTATAACCTAACCGTTGTGAATCGGGCTAAAGGCGATAGTTTTGAACACTGGCTGGTTATGTACTTGCTCAAATATTGATTTCGGATCATTTTTAACCAAAAAAAGTTACGGACTGCAGCTTTAAGGTTCTGTCACATTTAACACTCTTTGGCAATTTTTTTGCAGCCGAAATCCAGTCATTTCAACAGGAATCGACACGATTGAGAATTTTGTGTGAGGATGAAAGATTTTCCTATGATTATTTCACAACAGGTACAACAGGATTATGTTAATGTGAACACACATTGACAGTAGGGCTGGGTATCGTTCAAAAATTTTCGATATCGATACCGATACCGATACCTTGAGTTCGATACCGGTTCCTGAACGATACTTTTTTCGATACCAATTTTATGAAATCAGTTTAACAAGATTACATTATCTCAAAAAACTATTTTTTTCAGCTTGTTGACATTTATACAGACTCAAAGCCTCATCTCCTGAGCCACTGCACAATATATCCAACACAATAAATCAGTGCAAATCATTTTAATAAAGTTTTCAGCTACGTTTACACTCGTGCGTGTTCGTTTTAAAACGCACAGCTCAGACACAATCATCATTTCTATTCATTTATTCTAGGTTGTTAAAGACTTCAAGAAATTGAAAACCTTTATCCACTTTCATAAATGGGTGTTTTATTTTCTTTCACCATGTGTTTTATTGTTATTAAATTCTGGTGTAGTATGTCTAATTATTTGAATGCATAAAAACAACTTAGTTTATTCAAATTTATTCTTAAAATAGGAAAAATAAAACATTTCATAAGGCTAAGAAATTCTGTGTTCTGTATCTGGTTTTCAAATGAAGGCATAAAACAATTTATCTTTAAATTACTGAAAATTAATTAAAAGTTTATTTATTTTGGCAAACAAAGGGGCTTTACTATTAAAATTAAAACATGGAAGAAATATTGTGTGATCATTACTTTAAAAAATAAAGTTTTAATAATTTTAATAGTAGCCTAGTAGTAGTAGTATGTACACACAATAGTAATATATTTCTGCTGCAGTGTCTTCCAAGTTAAACCGAACTTTTATTTTGACGGGTTGCCGTGAATACCTTCACAGTTCTGTGTGTGTATGATATGACGCTAGTTTTACTCAAATCAAACTGTAAAATGCTCATGGAGTGTTCTTACAGTTTCTGAGATGTTGTTCATGTGTTTATGTCCCTGTTTAGATGGTAGATAAAATCAATGTGAGCACACATTTCAGTCTGTGTGTAGTAAACACAACCGCAAGGATATATATAGATCACCCAGACGCTTTGAATTGCTCGGATGTCAAACACTGATCAATCAGCGCTGCTGGCCGCTTCTAGTCAAAGACACTCTAGTGCTGCAGGCTTATTGCCTCACTGACGTTGATGAGATTAACCCCTTAGGTATCGAAATTTGGTACCGAACGACAAGACGTTTTTCGATACTCGGTGGTATCGAGGCAATTCGGTCGGTGCCTAAAAAGTATCGAACTCGATACCCAGTCCTAATTGACAGCAGTTCACTGATTTGCCAACCACTTAAAGTTGGCACAAAATGGACATTGCGTCAGGAAGAGAAAGTTACTATAGTATGCATGGATGTTACGCTTTAAAAAAATACATGGATGAACTGTTTACAACAAGACCAGTGACATGCATTAAAAGAATTGAATAGGGTCAATTTTGACTGCATACTGATGTTTAATTTAAAGGTTTCATGGTTTCGGTTTCTGATCTGATGGAGGCAGTTTTGAATGTGAGCTTGCTGTTGATTGTAAGTAAGGGGTGGAGTTTAAGTGGACACATTATTGGAGAAGTCCTGGACTAATCTCCTGAGAGATGTCTCTCATTTCATCAGATGATGAAGAAATTTTGCTCATTACAAAAAAAAAAAAAAAATCTAAAAATGAATCATGAACAGATGAATTGATCACAATGCATTCATAAAATAGATAGGGTACATTTCCATTTCATGCCGACCTTAAAATAACTTCTGCTAAAAACAAACAAAAAAACGGCTGGGTCATTCCGTGTCAAATCAGCTCAAATATTTGATTTTGCTAATATTTTTTTCTGATAATCCGCTTTTTTGTAGAGGGGGGTCAAAATGGCAATTTTCACCTGAAATTCAGAGCCAAATTAAAGGTAGGCCATCTTTCTGAAGTCATTTTTACCCCCCTGTAATTTGGCTTTGAATCTCAGGAGAAAATTGCAGTTTTGACCCCCCTCTACAAAAAAGCGGATTACTCAGTAAATATACATCCATGACATTTAATATTTTGACTTTCATAACTAAACATGTTTATCTTTCTTCAGAAAAAATATTAGCAAAATCAAAAATTTGAGCCGGGGAAGTTTCCGAAATTTGGTTGATTTGACACGGAATGACCCAGCTAAAACCAGCATATGCTAGTTGTCTGGTCTTTGCTGGTTTAAGCTGGTCTGCCAGCCTGGCCAAACTGATTTTTACTGATAGCAGTCTTCCAGCCTGACCAGCTAAAGAAGCGGATAAAACCCCTCTAAAACCAGCCTGCAAACCATTTCTGACCATGCTGGAAGACCAGATAAAACCAAGCAACCAACTTAAGTCAGGCAAACAGTTTGTAGTTGATGTGACACTCCAAAATATCACTCACTTGATGTCCCTTTTAGCCGTACGAACCACCACATACAGGTACCGCCAGCCTCCTGTTCCTAAGTAAACACCCAAACCTGCTGCCAGGCTCCAGGACCAGGATGCCCCAAACAGACGGAGCAGGCCCAGGGAACCCAAGGACAGGGAGCCACTCGCCACATAGTGCATCCTGAAACAGGTCCGTGCTGTACATCACTTTTCAATCTTCAAACAGAGTAAGTAGGTCTCCACTTTGGTATTCAGAGACCATTTGTTTAACAGTGTCTATTGATTGTTTATGGTGGTATCATAAAGCAATAACACAGTCATGAGCTTACCTATGGTAGAGAGAGATAAAGTTCAGTCAGTCCTGATCTGTCAAGACATGGGACGACCTTGCAGTGGAGTTAGAGGTTGACTGACCACAGTTATGTCCAAACTACTGACCCCTATGAAAATAACACGAGCGTCCGAGAACACAGAGGGCGGGAAAACTTGCCACGATAGTCTGTTACATTCAAAAGTTACACTATTCACTAAGTATCTTCACTTCGTGTGCAGCACCTTTTCGACAAACTGTGTGTTTACTAACCATCACTGGCTGTTTGGAGCAACATGAAGCCGGAGTTGGTGAGAAAGCTTTTCAAAATGGCTGAAAGGAGAGGATGTTTCACAATAAAAGTGTGGAACTCGTCGAGACATTAATGAACTGATAAAAATGAACGGATAGTTCGTTGTTTATGATGTAATTTACCATTTTTATTTACGTACTTAACGTGTAACACACACACACACGACATTTTTATTTTTAACTTTATAAAAAATCAAGACATAAAGTTTTTATTAATCAACAGAATGCATTTAACGTAATATGAACAGTATAAGACATCGACATCACTGTAACTTTCATGCACAAACTTTTGTGACAATAAATATAGGTTTACTGCTAAAGTAATTGCACCCGTTAAAAAGTAAACATTCCCTAAGTACCAAAGTAAAAAATATGATAACAATATAACAACAACACACACACACACACACACACACACACACACACACACACACACACACACATAGATACATATATAATAATTCTAATTATATAGTAGATATTGTAAATGGGTTTTTTGTTGTTGTTTTTTAAAGCAGCATATTATTAAAAACATTTTTTTTTCATATAATTTTTATAAGCTGACATTTTTGTAGGGCCTTTAATGAGTGATTAACAAAACTGCAGATGTTTCACGAACTAAGTCCCAGTGAAGCCAAGATTGTACCATACTTCAACACTGAGATGAATGGGATTTTTATTTATTTATTTTTTTACATTTATTTATTTATTTTGTCATTACTATTTTGATGGTTACTATGGACATTTTTGTAAACTGTAAGGTCAACCATTGTGAAAAAGAAGTACACATCAGCATATTTCTTACGGAAATAAGTGTAGGCCTACTTATTGTGGAAATAATAAATAATATAGCTACTATAAAAGAATAAAGGTGCAAAATGAGTGTAATTTAAAAAAACGGAATGTTTTCAAACACTTAATTTCATATTAACTAATTTGTGACCCTGGACCACAAACCTGTCATAAGGATCAATTTTCTGAAACTGAGATTTATACATAACCTGAAAGCTGAATAAATAAGCTTTCCACTGATGTATGGTTTGTTAGGATAGGACAATATTTATATAATATTTGGCTGACATACAACTATTTGAAAATCTGGAATCTGAGGGTGCAAAAAAAAAAAAAAAAAAAAAATCAAAATATCGAGAAAATCACCTTTAATGTTGTCCAAATGAAGTGCTTAGCAATGCATATTACTAATCAAAAATTAAGTTTTGATGTATTTACAGTAGGAAATTTTGGCATAAAAGAAAAATCGATAATTTTGACCCACACAATGTATTGTTGGCCATTGCTACAAAATATACCTGTGACTTACGACTGGTTTTGTGGTCCAGGGCCACAATAGTTAACTAATATAAAATGCAGTTAGCTGAACCTTAGCTCAACACATTAGAATAACATTTTTTGTATTAATAAAATCATTCATAAAAAAATAATAAAATATAATGATGTAAGCATACTTTAAAGTAAAAATTTGACATGATTACAAAATGCACTTTTTAAAGATGTATTTAAACAGTGATGAAAGTGTTCTCTTTCAAAGTACACTTAAGGGACCTTTTATTTCATTTAATTTCATTCTTTAAAATATACTATAAGATTTCTTCACTTCTTTTACATGGAAAAACAGTCATTTTCACACAGTTTTGAGCACATTCTTTAAATACTTAAGTTCATATATTTTTGGTGAGTGACCACATGTAAACATCTTCGAAATGAGTGTAAACAGGTGTGTAATCAGTGTAAACTAATTTGCTTTCTGTGTGAGTCTCCGTAGGAGCTGCTGTGTGTAAACATGACTCTGTCCGGCTGCAGAAGCTGAAGCAGTCTGCGCAGAACTGCTCTCCGGAGGAGGATGTAAACCCACGGATCCAGAATCTGGTTCCAGCTCGCCAAGCGCAGAGCCAAGAGAAGCAGTTTCTCACACTGATGCCTCGGCCTTCTGATTCCTTCATAAAACCTGCTAACGGATATGAGGATGTAAATCTGTGAAACGAAGAGGAAAATGGTCAAACAGTCTAGAAAATCACAAATGAAGTGACACATAAGTGTTCATCAAATGCACAACGCCTCACAATGTGAAAACGGATAGTATATTTTTTAACGGCAAAAGACTATAAAAAAAACCTGTTAATTGGTTAATGGTATGTTCCCGTACTATTCGGTGTCATTTGCTTTTATGTTAGCTGTACGAAATAGCTCATTATGCTGCTTGATACCCCTGTTGAAAAAACCAGCATACGCTGGTATGTACTGAAGCATAGGTGCTGGTTTGAGCTGGTTTAAGCTGGTCCTTAGCTGGTCATGTGCTGGTCCTAAGCAACTAGCTCCTGCTCATGACCAGCTAAGGACCAGCTCAAACCAGCACCTATGCTTCAAAACATACTAGCATATGCTGGTTTTTTCAACAGGGACTTTAGACTGGTATTTTTTTCAGTCATATTATTTTAATGCATTGTCCTGTAACACAAATAGTTTTACATTTATTTATTGAGAAGTCTGGAATGTTCACAGAAAATAGCTTAGGCCTACTTCCACTTTGCACAATAAGGTTGTTAAATGGTGAAAAACTGTAAAAACAATGTAACTGGACATTTCATGTAATTTTACACTAAAATACTGTTAAATTTACAGTGTTTGGAAGTCATCGTATAATTTCGAGTGAAACAACCTAAATTGACATTAACTGAATTAACATAAACAGACATAAACAGCTGGTTAGATATGTTTTAATGCTTGGCAGCTGGTTTGAGCTAGTTTAAGCTGGTCCTTAGTTGGTCATGAGCTGGTTATAAGATGAGCTGGTTTAAGCTGGTCCTGAGCAACTAGCTCCTGCTCAGGACCATCTTATAACCAGCTAAAACCAGCTACAATGCTTCAAAACGTACCTAACCAGCATCTGCTGTTTTTTTCAACAGGGCTGTGTTTTGTCAGTCAACATAATGTCAATTAATGAATTAATTTTTTTATTGTAAATGTAAGTTAAATACAGGTGCATCTCAATAAATTAGAATGTCGTGGAAAAGTTCATTTATTTCAGTAATTCAACTCAAATTGTGAAACTCGTGTATTAAATAAATTCAGTGCACACAGACTGAAGTAGTTTAAGTCTTTGGTTCTTTTAATTGTGATGATTTAGGCTCACATTTAACAAAAACCCACCAAATCACTGTCTCAAATTAGAATACTTCATAAGACCAATAAAAAAA